>JASEVX010001329.1:0-18221 GCA_031761405.1 Serripes groenlandicus | reverse complement strand
TATCAAATAAATCGGCGTAAAATAATGGACTTCAATTCTAGAAATGTTTGTGTTTATTTATCAAAAGATGCATATTGGACTAAATGACATGATGATAGAGAGTTAAAGCGCTCGTGCAACTAGGAGAATGCACGTGGTCTAATGATTCGACATTGGACACAGATGGATTCAGACCCCCAAATAGCCGGGCGTGACTCATTCATTTACGCCAAACGTCTGTGTAAATCTGGGGGAATATCCGATATAAAAACGTATTGAATTCGGGAAATAGTTTATCCGCTACAGAAATAAAAGAAAAACAATCCGTTGTGGCATCTCAAAGAAAGGTTTTTTTAAAAAGTATTTTTTGTACGATGTTTTATACCGTGCCTTTACCATATATATTCGTTTGCTGGATAATTTACCAGTCCCACTAATCTATACTTCCTGACACCAGGAAGTCAGTCGTAATGCTAACCCAAAGAACCTGAGCGCAAATGACGGAATGCAATTACTACCATTTTTAAAGTGTTTAGTATGATCCGGCCGTTGATGGAACCCGCACTGCTCAAGGCGGCTGGCTACACCTGCGTATTGTATAAGGATTCACTTCTAGTTTGTTTAAACAAACGTAACATTAGAACTGCTGAACTCCAGATGGAAATCAACATTTTAAAATGTTGAAACTTCTTCAAATATTGCTAATAGTGACAAAAAAGTAATTTTAGAATTAATAGTTCAAAACTATTTTGGCAGTAAATGTTGAAACACATTCAATTGAAAGTCATGACAATGTACACAATTTGGCTGACTGGGTATGCCTACCCAGTAAAAATGAAGCCTAAACGATCGATATTTAGTCGTTTATTGTACTCGAAAGAAAAAATATTACTCTAATTTTACCCCAGAGTTATAATATTTCAAGAACTCTTTTAAAACTTTGACTATACTATCTATACTCTGGAGTTTAGCACCTTTAACCCTTTCCCTCATACGACAATTCTGCAGCAGATGATGGTAAACATATTTTGTCAACAAAATAGAAAATGTCTATAATTCAATGGATAACCTATGACTAAAAGTGGAAAACATTGTGGCAAAAGGAGAAATTGCTCGTTTTGAGCAATTTCTTCTTTTGTCACTGTGTTTTCAAAAAGCCGTCTGCTGCAGAGGCGGCAGAAAGCGTCTATATGAGGGAAAGGGTTAAGGACTGTAATACATTTGTTTTAAATTATACTTTCTTTTTTTTCGAGATTTTCCATTAGTTTCACCAGCGTGCTTCCTAAGACGTCCGCAGCTGATTCTTTTTTTTGTAGGGAAAACGTTTTTTTGAAACTGTCACATGGTAAACGTGTCCACTCTGTGGTCTATCAGATATGTCCAGTTCGTGGTCAGTTAATCTATCAGTTGACCAGTAAATCAGATAATATGTAAAACCAATCAGACACTTATGTATTACTGCGCCACCAGAGGGCGTGATGTTTGAGATATAATGTCAACCTCGTAAAGTACGCGGAAGTATTGTATGAATGTATCGATCGGATTTTCCGGTCAGCAGTCGGATTATTTCGGTGAGGATTCGGAGAATTTCGGTGGAGCAGTCGGATTATTTCGGTGAGGATTCGGAGAAGTTCGGGGAGCAGTCGAATTATTTCGGTGAGGATTCGGAGAATTTCGGTGGAGCAGTCGGTTTATTTCGGTCAGGATTCGGAGAATTTCGGTGGAGCAGTCGAATTATTTCGATAAGCAGACTTATAAATTCCGGTAAACATTCAGACTATTTCTGTGCGAAGTCGGATTATCTCGCTTAATTTTGGTGACCTTTCAGTATTCATCATTCCGTGAATGACCGAATGAGTCCGGCCCGATTGAAGTTCAAACATTTTACAGAAGAATGACAGCATAGTTATAGGCAACAATTTTGAAGTCTACATCACGCAAAACCTATGCTCAAAGGAGATATGACAATTTTCGACCGTCCAAATGATGTCGATTATTCCATTTTCTACATTTTTTCCCCACATCTTTCTGGTTTTTATTTCACTTTGATTGCAAAAAAAATTCTCAAAAATTAAGCTAACCACTCTCGAAGTTTAATTTATGGAAACAAAACAACCACTAGCACTCATATCTTTTATAAGATCCCTAATTTTGATAATCAATTGCAAACATTGTGTATGAAGAATTTAGTTGAAAAAACTAATAACATCGAACCCAAGCTCGGCCAAGATTCTTTCCGATGTTCGACAAAATTCAATTCGTTAAGCATCATTCTTTCCACCAACGGGCTAGTAGTCTGCGTTTTATAGCGGACAGTTTTATAGCGGACAGTTTTATAGCGGACAGTTGCTTTGAAAGACTTGTGTGAAGTACTGATATGAGATCGCCAGGAAGCACATGGGTAGTTATTAGGGGCCTAGCTAGGGTCTACAGAGTGTGTACGCAATTTGGTAAGGGGGGTCCGGGGGAAATTTTACCCCCTCTATATCGAGGGCTTGGTGTGAAACGGTTGTAACTAAACACCTATTTTGAAAACCCTGGTTTAGGGGCAATTTTGACCCCTTTGTAAACAATGCAAATTTACGTGCCATTGCTCAGAACGAGCAATGACACCTAAATAACCATTGTTTACCAAGAAAAATGATATTACGCTTATAAAGACTTTATGGCGAGGTGATTAACCTTGGTAAAAAAATATCAATTTTAGTTACAACCGTTTCACGCCAAGCCCTCGATATCGTCTGTGGTGACTTCTGGGAGCACGCCCAGGGAGGGGTAGGCCGTTCTTACGGCCTACGCCTCCCTGGGCGTTTTTTGTTTTCCCCGTTGTTTTTTCCCCGTCCGAAGAGGCAAAATATGACTGATCTTAATGGTGAAATAAATCTATTTTTCTGGGAAATTTTGAGATAGTAAAATGGGTTGCATTTGTCATTTTTCGTCAAATCTATCAAGTCAGATCACTTGTGTTATACTTACGCCTAACCCCAGGTCAAGTTTGTATTGCAAATTTGAACTTTTTAGAATTTGAGTACGGGAGACAATGTGTACGCATCTGCGTATTTTGCGTACGGTCAGCTACGCGCCTGATTACCTGACTGCCGAGATATAACTGAACAAGTGTTAAAACCGGACAGCGCTGAACCCCGCTCAAACAATAAATCAATCAATCAAGCAATCAATCAAACAACAACGTTTAGTAAAATCGCTATCGTCACTATTTATTACAGCAACAATGACATCAATCTAATGAGCATTATTTTCCATTCCACACAATATGTTCAAAGGGTGTCTGATGCAGAAACATCAAATCGTCATACAACATATGTCACGTGACCAGACAATGATCGTTAAGGGAGTCTTTTATTCCTATAATCTTTGGCCCCAGACACATGACTTGATCCTGAATGTCACGTGACTTACGAACTACTCTTGGTACCCTAAATCCTATGGGGTATTTAACGATTTTCCCGCGCCGAACAAATAAAAGTGTTTGATTGGCTCAGTTCGCTGATGTATGAACTTCCAAGTTGATTTGCTCGTCTTTTGTTTGACTCTCGTGTCACCCAGTTGGTATGTACGGCGTTACGGTACGCGGCTTGAACACGTCTTCATGATGTAGTAGTACAGCCTCCACCTCTGATGCGAGAGGTCGCCAGTTCGAGCCCCAGTCAGGTCATACCAAAGACTGCCCTCCTTGGTGCTCAGGGTTACGTGGTTACCATGACGACTGTCTGGCTAATATAAGGATAAATGGACCAGTAGTACTAGTCGTGTGCCGTGATGCACGAATTTTAACATATCTTTGCGAACAATTGTATGGTACTTTGTTTAAACTTATTTTACATCGATTGCGAAGCAAGCTTCTAGCTTTTCTTAATCACGCTCGATGTCTGCTTCTTGGAGACATAATCAGAACTCGTGCCGTTTGTGTGGAAAAACCCCAGAGTCAGAACCCGCTCATCACGGGATTCGAACCCGGGGCCATTGGTACGAGAGGCAGACGCTCTATCACTACATCCCTGTCTATGCTACTTGTACAACCCGATGGCGAGCAGGTGCATATTATGCTCATATTACACGGGTTATGCAAACACTGATCGGGATCTTTGTTGGTCGATAAGTATAGAATATCGTGAGTGTCTGTAACGTGGTTAATTAACCCTTTCCCTGATATAGACGCTCTCTGACGCCTCTGCAGCAGACGGCTTTTTGAAAACATAGTGACAAAAGAAGAAATTGCACAAAACGTGCAATTTCTCCTTTTGCCACAATTTTTTCCACTTTTAGTCATAGGTTATCCAATCAATAACAGAGATTTTCTATGTTTTAACAAAATATGTTCAAAGTCGTCTGCTGCAGAATTGTCGTATGAGGGAAAGGGTTAAGTCGCGTCTGACGGCATATGGTCGCGTAATACCGATGATCATCGTTTATTAACTTCTTAGTAGAGAGCCTGTGCAAAGAAGGTTATGCAGCGCTAGAAGGTTGGCCTCTCGGGTCAAAGGTCCCGGACTCGAATCCCGTGATCAGCGGGTTCTGCCGTTACGATTTTTCAAACGAACGGCGGAAGTTTTTGAATAAGTCTCAGGCAAACAGGCATGTAGCTTATATAACATAGCATTCACTGTTAGCTTGCATGCAAGATATATCTAGATATACCTTCTATAATAAAATAATACAAATATATATATATATATATAAGATATACATTCTGACAAAACAAATAGTGTTTTTGTTTCATTGGGGTTTTACGACATTTTCAACATTATTTCAGTTATATCATGGCGATAGTTCACTTATTCATGATCCCTGGGTAAACACTAGTAATAGGCTAGAGAATTTGCCTTGCCCATGCGCACTCCACTATGGGCACTCGCTCACGACAGATTCTTGACAAAACAAATATAATTGTTGTCAAGAGAGTTGTTGAGAAATCCGCTTTGTGATCCTGTTACGAAATGTAATACATCCTCAAATCATTCTGTATACATTTAGTATAGTAAAGATCTTAGTGTGCCAGTGCATACGATGTCACTGTCCGCTTGCATGTGTATATTCTGACAATAACATAGAGTTGTAATCCCAAGGATAATGTTATCATATCCACCTTTGTGATTCCGTTTCGAAGATGCATCTAATCGCCTTGTAGCATCAGCGTACAGTGAACAGTGAGCTTTCAGTATAAGCGTGCATGTAGTATAAACACAGACGTATCTACGGACAAACAAATAGTGGTGTCGTCCCTAAGGATGTTGTTACCATGTCCACCTTTGTGATACCATTTCGGAGATGCAATACAAAAATATCTAATCGTCTAGTAGCATCCGCGTGCAGTGAACAGTAAGCCTTCATTGTCCTAATTGGTGTTTTTAACATATCCATTTTAATTATCCCGTTACGAAATGCAATCAATCATCAAATCAGTATGTATCATATGCGTACAGTGAATACTCATAACCAGAGTCTTTCCGCTTCCAAGTACGATAGACCAAAATGTATCTTCTGGACAAACAAACAGTGTTGTCGTCCCAAGGATAGTATTACCATATCAACCTTTGTGGTCCCGTTTCGGAGATGCAATAAAAACACCAAAACATCTTGTAACATCAGCGTATAGAGAACAGTGAGCATTCACTGTCAGCGTGCATGTAGTATAGACACAGATGCATCTTTTGACAAACAATTATAAATATAACCCCAAGGGTTGCTGTTACCATATTTATTTTAGTTATCCCGTTATGAATATGTCATAAAACACCAAATCGTCATGAATCTTCAGCGTATAGTCTAGACTGAGGTGACTCAGTGCAAACACATTCACTGTCCGCTTGCATTAAGTTAAGACCACGATATATCTTCTAAACAAACAAATCGTGTTGTAGTCCCAATGATGTTGTTACCATATCCACCTTTGTGATCCCATTTCGGAAATGCAATCAAACAATAAAATCGTCTTGTAGCATCAGCGTATTGAGAACAATGAGCTATCCCTGATTGCTTGCATGTAGTATTAACGCAGGTGTATATTCTGACAAACAAAAATAAATATAGTTTCAAGGGTGTCGTTACCAAATTCATTTCAGTTATCCCGTTATGAAAATGTAATAAAACACTAAATCGTCATGAAGCTTCTACGTAGAGTCTGATCTCAGGTGATCAAGTGCAAACGTAGTCTCACCCGAGCATTCACAGGCCGCTTGACCAAGATGTATCTTCTAAACGTTGTTACCATATCCCCTTTTGTGATCCCATTTCGGAGAGGCAATAATACATCAAATCGTCTTGTAGCATCAGCGTATTGAGAACAATGAGCTATCACTGGTGATCACGCAGATGTATATTCTGTCAAACAAATATAAATATGGTTTCAAGGGTGTCGTTACCAAATTCATTTTAGTTATCCCGTTATGAAAATGTAATGAAACACCAAATCGTCATGAAGCTTCTACGTAGAGTCTGGTATCAGGTGACTCAGTGCAAACGTAGTCTCACCAGAGCATTCACTGGCCGCTTGCATTTAGTTGAGACCAAGATATTTCTTCTCACAAAAAAATAACAACAGAAATATTATCATATCAACGTTTCAATTTTTTTTATCTCGTTTCGGAGATGCAATAAAATACCAATCATCTTGTAGCATCAGCGTACAGTGAACAGTGAGGTTTTACTGTCAGCTTGTATGCAGTGTAGACACACTTGTATCTTTTTACAAACAATTATATTGTATGCATTATAGGCCAAGATGTATATTCTGACAAATAAATATAACTATAGTCTCAATGGTGCTGTTATGGTGTTACCATATTCATTTTAGTTATCCCGTTTGAAATATGTAAAAAAACACAAACTCTTTATTTAGCTTCTTTGTATAGTGAAGACTCGGGTAACCTAGTGCAAACATACAGTCTCACCAGAGTCTTCACTATCTGCGTGTTTCAAGATGTATGTTCTTACAAACAAATATAATTGGGATGTTGTTATCATATTAAGTTGTTTTTATCCCGTTTCGGAGATGCACTAAAACACCAAATCGTCTTGAAGCTTTTGTGTACAGTGAACAGTGAAGTGAGTCTTCACTATCTCCCCTTGTACGCAGTAAAGGTCAAGATGTATGTTCCGACACATAAATCAATCTATAGTCCCAAGGGCGATGTTACACAATTATTTGTTTTGTCCCGTTTCAGAGATGCAATAAAACGCCAACTGTACCTATAGAATATGTGTACAGTGAACAGTGAAGTGAGTCTTTACTATCTCAGCTTGTACGCAGTAAAGGTCAAGATGTATATTCTGAAACATAAATAAAACTTTAGTCCCAAGTGTGATGTTACACAATTCTGTTTGATTTTTTTGTCCCGTTTTGGAGATGCAATAAAACACCAACTGGACCTATAGCACATCTGCGTACAGTGGACAGTGAAGTCAGTCTTCAATATCTCCACGTGTACGCAATAAAGGCCAATATGTATGTTCTGACACAAAGATAAAACTATAGTCCCAAGGGTGATGTTAGACAATTCTGTTTTTCTGTCTCGTTTCGGTGATGCAATAAACGCCAACTCGACCTATAGCATCTGCGTACAGTTTAGAGTGAAGAGTGCAAACATACCGAGGGCTTGGCGTGAAACGGTTGCAACTAAAATCCTATTTTGAAAACCCTGGTTTAAGGGCAATTTTGACCCCTTTGTAAACAATGCAAATATACGTGCCATTGCTCAGAACGAGCAATGGCAACTAAATTTCCATTGTTTACCAAGAAAAATGATTTAACGATTATAAAGACTTCATGGCGAGGTGATTAATCTTGGTAAAACATTACTAATTTTAGTTACAACCGTTTCAGGCCAAGCCCTCGATACAGTCTCTCTGGAGCAGTCTGTCCCTGTCCGATTGATCACTGTCCGATTGCTTTTAATAAAGACCAAGATGTTTCTTCTGACAGAAACAAATATATAATTGTAGTCCCAAGGGTTATAATACAATATCCATTTTTTTTTCTGATTCCATTTCAGAGATGCAATAAGTTCTGAAATAGACAGACATAGCCCATATTTATAGAACAGGCCGGCAGACGCCACGTGCGTGTTTGTAGCGTCATACAGAAGTGGGGGCTAGTAGTTGATTATATTTTCCTTGAGCACTTTTATCTTCGTTTAAATAACAGACAGATCAGAATAAAACTTCTTATAGACTATATGCATAAGGGTCATAGGCTACACAACAACATATGGTTGCAGTAAAAAATCAAAGTAGAATAGAATATACTTTGATTATAATACACTCAATTAAATCAAGGTTAATTATCCTTGAACACTATCATCTTCGTTTATATAACAGATCAGATTGTTACTTCAAATCGACTCTATTCGAAAGGTTCATTAGCAACAAAACAACATACAGTTGCCGTAAAAGATTTACGAAACCAATTAAAGACCATTTCTTGAATATAAATGCATTACACACATAAGGAACAATTATTCGATGAGAACATATAACTCTCTCGTTCGCACGCACGCCTACATACACTATCCCTTTCACCTCCAATGGCAATATTGCGATTTTGCATTTTGCATTCTCACCTGACATCTGCATTGTTTTCATTTAAGTTATTAAAATATTCCAAAACTATTAATACATGAAAAAATGAAGTCGCCATACTTTGAATATTAACTAGTCTACTTTATGAAATTCGGTGCCGTAAGAGTTAAACATTTTACAGAAATGGCATATCATAAACACGAAATATCTTTAAAAAAGATAAACGGCAATCAATATGAGAAAACACTAAGAAATGGAATATGCGCATTCAAGGCAAAGAATAGGTCACATGACTGGAGATTACGCGAGGCTCCCAAGAGGTGTATAAGTTTCAATTGACGATACATAACTGAAAACTTATCATGTTCAAAGATAATTAAGATTTTGCTGTTAAATATTATATTTCATACGTTAATTCTGATTCTTTTCACTAAAATTTATTTCTTAAGGAAAACAATTAAAACATATGCAAAACATATCATTTTAAAACTTCACCTTTTTAGTGCCTCTCGTAGGATCGCCAACTTAACTATGAACCAATCAAAAGGTTTCATTTCCTTTATTTCTTTGACATTATTTATTAAATACAACATTTGATAGATCTACAATCTAGATCATTTTTTTAACATCTAGGTCAAAACTGAGGTTAAACTGCTATCGCCGAAAAAGAAAGTATTTAGATACCCATTTTAAAATCTCTATTATATTATTGTCTATAAGTGACACGCTGAGAATACTCACTGAGTGTTTGCTGAAACACTCATTGATATCAAGTACTGGTTAACAATTGATATTTTTAGTAGCTGTGTGTAGCCGATTTGATTATGACTCGGTCTCAATGTAGTTACGCTATAATTGCACCACTTCATCGATTTTCTACAAAAACAATTATACTAATTAGAAATTGTATTGTAATTAAACCCTTTACTTTAAATAGACAGGCCACTTTTGAAGTTTCTGTAGCAGACTTTTTCTTTTAAGAAACATTATTGGAAAAAAGGAGGAGAATTTGCTGATACACGTGTAGAGTTATACATTTGTTTCCACTTTTGTGGTGAGTAGGTAGATGTGGTTGTATGATTTTACGTCTTTCTATTACATTGGTATACAGGCACCAACTTCTTTGCTGACTTTTATACCTATTAAAACGACAGAAGCCGAGCCCCGGTAGTTCAGTCGGTAACGACACGGGCTGTCAATCCAGGGGTTGTCAGTTTAAATCTCAGCCGGCAGACATTCTTTCTGACAATTGACAAAATTCACTTTGACCATCATCATCCGTGTTCCACGAATGGGCTCGCAGTCTATAGACGTGAACAAATCAGCCAGTTGCTTGGAAAAAGAGTAGGTGAACTAGTCGCCAAGATATGACTAAGAAGTTGTTGAAAAAGGCGTCAATCAAGCAAGCCATCAATCAATCCAAACGATATTCCTGATCTGATAACTAAACATTAAATATATGTATCGAAGTAAAAGTGTAAAGTGTACGGAGCCCCTAAAGTGACATTCAATATATTGTTTTAGTATGCAAATAAAACAGCTAATTTGCATATTAAAAAAAAGTATCGCATTTTTATTTCGTTTTTACGAAATAATAATTCGATACTTTTTTTTAATATGCAAATAAGCCAATTTATTTCGTATTAACGAAATAATCATTTCGTTTAAACGAAATACTTATTTCGTAAAAACGAAATAAAAATTCGATACTTTTTTTTAATATGCAAATTAGCTGTTTTATTTCGTATTTACGAAATAAATATTTCGTTTAAACGAAATAATTATTTCGTTAAAACGAAATAATAATTCGATACTTTTTTTTAATATGCAAATTAGCTGTTTTATTTCGTATTTACGAAATAAATATTTCGTTTAAACGAAATAATTATTTCGTTAAAACGAAATAATAATTCGATACTTTTTTTTAATATGCAAATTAGCTGTTTTATTTCGTTAAAACGAAATAATAATTCGGTACTTTTTTTTAATATGCAAATTAGCAGTTTTATTTCGTATTTACCATGTGTTACCGAGTTTCCACATGGTTGTCTGATGGTTTTGATTGATTGGTGTTTAATGCCGTTTTCAACAATCAACTTTTCAGTCATATCACGGCAGCCAGTTCACCTAATCATATGTTTCCTGATTTGTTCACACCAGTACTCCACACAACATACTTTGCCAGCCCCGGTAGCTCAGTCGGTAGCGATGCGGGCTGTCAATCCAGGGGTTTGTTAGTTCGAATCCCGGCTCGGCCAACTTTCTTACCGACGATTGACAAAAGTCAATGCGACATGCGTCATTCGTCTTCCACCAATGGGCTCAGTCTATGTGGAAAAGCAGCCAGTTGCTTGGGAAGATTGCTGTGTGGAGTACTGGTGTGAGAAAACCAGGTAATGCATGAGTAGGTGAACTGGCCACCGTGATATAACTGAAAAATTGTTAAAAACGGCGTTAAACCCCAATCAATCAACAACATACTTTCCACGCAACTGGCTGCTTTTCCACATCGACTGTTAGCCCATTGGTGAAAGACGAATGACGCTTGTCGCAGTGGTTTTTGTTCAACATCGTAAATAATGTTTGCCGAGCTGGGGTTCGAACTCACAACCCCTAGATTGACAGCCCGCGTCCTTACCGACTGAGCTACCGGTGCTCGGCTGATGGTAGACTCGAGATATTTATTTTAATTTATTAATTTACTTAATTAAACAGCGCAAATTTGTATATTAAAAAAGTTTTGAATACTAACTATTATTTCGTAAATAAGAAATAAAACGGCTTATTTGCATATTAAAAAGAAATGTCGAATAGTAAGTTTTATTTCGAAAATACGAAATAAAACGGCTAATTTGCATATTAAAAAAAAGTGTCGGTATTAATTATTTCGTTTAAACGAAATAAGTATTTCGTTTAAACGAAATAAGTATTTCGTAAATACGAAATAAAACAGCTAATTTGCATATTAAAAAAAAGTATCGAATTTTTATTTCGTTTTTACGAAATAAGTATTTCGTTTAAACGAAATGATTATTTCGTTAATACGAAATAAATTGGCTTATTTGCATATTAAAAAAAAGTATCGAATTATTATTTCGTAAAAACGAAATAAAAATGCGATACTTTTTTTTAATATGCAAATAAGCTGTTTTATTTGCATACTAAAACAATATATTGAATGTCACTTTAGGGGCTCCGTAAAAGTGCATGGTTATCATATGTACATGTATAGTGGTAGTTAAATCAAATGTATTGTACTATGGTCAGGGTGGCCAAAATACTTTCAATAAATATTTGTCAATTTGATCGTCTTTACTTTTTTCAGCATGTACAGCATAGACCCAGTTATAGAACCTCTGATAGACAACTTGAATTATAGTTTAATATTTAAAACCGATTTATTTTACATCGATTGCGAATTTAACCCGTTAGCTCATATGAATCACTCTCGATGGCTGCTTCTTCGAGACATAACCAGACCTCCACACAAACGGCTGGAATACGAAAGAATTGAAGTATCACGGATGTTACGACCATTGTCCCCTTGTATTTGTCCTTGCTTGAACCGTAAGAGCCGGCTAAATGGTTCTGAACGATTGGAGTCAATGCAACTATTAAGCTCCAGCGGTTGAGGTAGTATACATTTCGTACCTTATATATTTTTTTTATCACATAAATACCCTTATTTTCAAGTTGAGAACAAATCACGGAACAACGATATCCAACATGTGTGATAACAAAAACACGTCATACACGCGACTACTGATGACGTCATTTTGACCTTTATCTTTATTATGTTTATTGTTAAGTTGTTAAATTTTACACATTGAAAAATGCAATAATACGTTATTTTGAATAAATAACGAGTCTTAATTGTTTAAAACATTGTTGTTTTTTTTCTTCTTATTCAAAAATGATGAGGACTACTTTTTTATGCGGTGAATCACAAGTTCTCATGAAGAATAGGTTATTCGGTCTTTGTTTTGATGTTGTCAATATTTTTCATTAAAACACACTGTTTAGGTGATTAAAAGAATCCATCACTCGTTTTTCTTTGGAGAAGATTTCTTAAATTCGTCTCGAAAAAGAGAGTTATTAACCTCGCCAAGAGGCTCAGTTAATAACCGTTTTTTTCTAGACTCATTTAAGAAATCTTGATCTCCAATGAAAACTCATGATGGATCCTATATATCTTGAATGTAAATTTAAGGTTCGGGAGCAATATCATAGTTCCTGTCAGCCGCCATGTGACATTAGCTGTTGAAAGCGGCGTAAAACTCAAACCATAATTACAGACATGCCGTTATTGTCTGATTGATTGATTGATTGATTGATTGGGGTTTAACGCCGTTTTTAACAATTTCTCAGTTATATCACGGCGGCCAGACAATAAAATGTTAAAACGTTCATAGAACAAGATACTAATATTAAATTGATTATTTGGGGTTTAACGCCGTTTTCAACAGTTTTTCAGTTATATTACGGCCAGTTCACCTACTCATGCATTTCCTAGTTTACCCACACCAGTACTCCACACAACAATCTTTCCAAGCAACTGGCTGCTTTTCCACATAGATTTAGCCCATTGGTGGAAGACGAATGACGCATGTCGCATTGACTTTTGTCAATCGTCGGAAAGAAAGTTGGCCGAGCCGGGATTCGAAATCACAACCCCTGGATTGTCAGCCCACGTCGCTACCGACTGAGCTACCGGGACTCGGCTCGTTATTGTCTGAAGCAATCAATTTTAATTTGAGCGTCCCTCTACGAAAGCAATTATAATGCATCTGTGACCAGTGTAGATCGAGATCAGCCAGATTGAGATCTAACACTCTTCGACAATTAATCGACAATAAGAACGTTTTAAGAAAACTTCTCATAAATCACTAAATCGGTAACAAAACGAACCATTGGAATGGAGGCGCATGTAGGACTGACCGGGTCATAACAAAGACTTCGTAGTAAAGGCTGCCCTCCTTTGCGCCCAGGACTTCGGGGGTAAGCATTGCGATTGACTGGCTGGTGGCAGGATAAAAGGACCAGAAGTATTAGTAACCCATAAAACGCCGTGATGTAACTGAACAATTTTTAAAAGCGACAATAAACACCAAATAATCAATCAATCAATCGATCAATCAATCAATCAATCAATCAATCAATCAATCACTCAATTAATCAATCAATCAATCAATCAACATTTGGAAAATAACTAACATACTCAATATATCCACTTCTGTATCTTTAGAAATGACTTCATTATTGATTACAGGTTGATAAACGCCATTAACTACGGTGTTTTACACATTTAACGTGTCCTTCTCGCACCATGGCTCCACAGAACATTCTTCCCTCTAGCAACTGATGGGATCATACCAAAGACATTAATACACATGGTAGTAATGGCTACCCTCCTGTGTGTTCGGCGTTACGGGGTTACCATTACGACTGACTGGTAGGTGTCAGGATAAATTGACCTGCTGTACTGGTAACCTACCCATGAAACTCCGTGATATAATTGAAAACATGTTGAAAGCGGCGTTAAACACCAAAACAATAAACGAAAAAGATTAATATAAACACAAACAGAGAAATGCGCAAGATATTTCACTTGGAGAATGTCGAATCTCCACATCGCTAAAGTTATAAAAGTATACAAGTGTGTATTATTTATAAGATTTCACCCTGAAAGGATATTCATAGAAGTGGATTTCGCTAAATGTTCAAAACGTGGTCGTATTTCCGAATTAAATCATTAGTAATACAGGAATAAGTTCGTGGCTCACTTCATAGGATAAATAACGGTCGTCTGGTTATATAAGATGATAAAACTCCGGAATATTACAATTCATTTTCGAAACTAAGATCAAAACATTGCGGAAAAAGAAAAAGAAAGTTTGATTGGTGTACAATCTGGATCATTTGTTTAACATCTAGGTCAAAACCGAGGTTAAACAGCTATCGCCGGAAAAATGACTCGTGTCAAGAAATTTCTCATTTTTTGCAAAAATCGTCTGGTGTAAAGAAGTTAATTGTCGTCTGCAGGGTTAAGGGATGAAAGAGGGAAGTTATTTTGCCAAAACTTCATAAGGCTGCTCAATAAATTAAACATGGGCGAATTGTTTGAGTTTCAGAAAATTACGCTTAATCGATCCTTTGGAGTGATGCAGACGACTTTTGAAGATTCCACAGCAGACGATATTTTAGACAAACGGACCGAAGAGATCGTGAGTCCGGGGAGTAATCCAGATAGACCTTTGCGCCCATGCAATATTATTAGGATATAGGATATACATATGTCGAGGGCTTGGCATGAAACGGTTGTAACTAAAATCCTATTTTTAAAATCCCTGGTTTAGGGGCAATTTTGACCCTTTTGTAAACAATGAAAATGTAGGTGCCATTGCTCAGAACGAGCAATGGCATCTCAATTTCCATTGATTACCAAGAAAAATGATTTAACGCTTATAAAGACTTTATGGTGAGGTGATTAACCTTGGTTAAAAAAATACCAATTTTAGTTACAACTGTTTCACGCCAGCGGGAATCTGCTGTGGTTGAGTGGTTAGCGTCGGGGATTTCGAAACCGGGTGTCCCGGATTCAATCCCAAGTCGCGGCACTACGGTCATGGTGGAGTGCCCTTGGGCAAGGCACATTTTCTAGCCTAGTACTGGTTTGTTTACCCAGGGATCATGAATAAGTGAACTGTCGCCGTGATATAACTGAAATAGTGTTGAAAGCGGCGTAAAACCCCAATAAAAATAATACGCCAAGCCCTCGATGTTATCTATCGTGCATCTAGCATCTAGCCTGATCATTCTAGGCTGCTCAATTGTATTCCCATCAACGAAATATTGGGGAAAGGTTAATTATCCGTAGACGCTTGCATGTACGACAACTATTCCGAGCATACTCAAAACCGGATCCACGTCATCATATTTGTATATTACGTCAATAAAAAAAGGCTCGAGATATATCTTTGTGTATTACGTCACTAAAAAAGGCTCAAGATAAATCTCTTGTGTATTACCTCACTAAAAACGGCTCGAGATATCATCTTTGTGTATTACGTCACTAACAAAAGGCTCAAGATATATCTTTGAGAATGGAAAAGAGGAAGCCCGATAATAATTCCGTAAAGAAAAGGGTTGATATACCAGACTACAGGAGTTCTAAGGTTTTTCTGAAGATTCAATTAAAATTTCGTGCATATTTTCTATAAATCAGAACGAATGCCCAGTAGGCTTTTCCAAGCTAAAAACCCTTATCTCAATATAGAGCTAAAAACCCTTATCTCCAAATAGAGCTGATATGAAATTAAACTGAGCTTTCAAACAAGTCGTCGTCACAGAAAAAACCCGACCTTCGGGGGCTTCCCGGACAGTATGATGGAAGCCTCGGGGACCGATGTTGTCTATGGATGATATTGATCAGATTTACTACAACAATCTAACTCACATACAACAAATTCTGCAGCATAAGACTTCAATAAAAAATGGGGACTCCTCTTAAGTATCTTATTCTGATAATCTTCTAATTGAATGGATACCATTAAACTAAAAGTTAAAGTACATTGTACAAAAGGAGAAATTGCTCGTTTTGAGCAATTTCGTCTTTTGTCATAGTGTTTTCAATAGTCGTCTGCTGCAGAGGGAAAGGATTAAACTAATTATACGTAGTCATGAGTATATATCAGCCGTTCCGTGAGAAAACCAACATAATGGCCTCTGCGTAATGTATCGACGCAGATCAACCTGCGCAGTCCGGGCTTGCTAATCCGGGCCGGACACATTCGTCTCAGGGGAATAGAGGTATAGAGTATATGAATCATGAAAGCACACAAAGGCAAACATGTTCTGACCGGATTAGCCTTCGCGGCATGTTTAGGCTGATCCGGGTCGATACTTTAGCGCAGAGTCACGATGTTAGTTTTCTCGCGGGACGTCTCATATCAATATATCTGCGTAATGTATCGACCAGTTCAGCCTGCGCTGTCCGCGCAGACTGATCCGGCCGACACATTCCGTCTTAGGGGGGATAGATGTATACAGTAGTTATTCCTGAAACAGAAAATCCACAGGATACGAACAGTGTCGGTCCAGGTAGGCCCGTGTGGCATGCTTAGGCTGATCGGGTCGATATCTTTACGCAGAGTCCACAATGTTGGTTTTCTCGCGGGACGGCTCCTAGTATGACAATATCAGGATGTGTTAATGCACTATTGATGTGTTATGCACTATTGAATGTGTTATGCACATTGATGTGTTATGCACATTGATGTGTTATGCACATTGAACAGTGACAGTAGAATACTGACCCGGGGAAATTAACCATTTCCCACATACAATAGATCAGCACCAGACGGCTTTAGAAACATCAAGATTGAACTGTTAATTATCTCAATAAACTAATGGTCCTTGGATAGAGTTAAAAACTCTGTGGCAGTCTCGAGAACATAGAGGATATTTGATTGTTTTGAGTGGATATGGAATATATCTCATCGAGTAGTGATACAATTTTAATATTTTCACGAGCCATATCCATATCCACTCAAAACAAACAATTTTTATTTTTATTTTATGCTAATTGATGAGGAAAGTATGGAAATATTAGTGTCTTCGCATCTATTGGATTTATTTGTTTACTACACAATGTCAGACAATGACATAAGTAAAAAAAGTAGTTCCGGCATACCTATATCACTCACAGTGTGGGTGATATGGATTTTATTTCAAAGATAGATTACAGTATCTCATCAATTAGCATAAACTAATAGAGGATATTTCATGAGTGTTTATTTATTATCATTTCTAATAAAATAGTTTACTAAGATGATATGCCGCGAGCCTTAGCGAGCGTAATATTCAGCTTAGTTAAGACGAGTGGTGATGATAATATGCAATATGTAAGTAAGGGGGTGTTGACACTCCCAGGGAGGGAGGGATTTATGTGATACCACGATCATAATGACTAGATGAACAATTGTTCCACACTTATATTAACCCTTTCCCTCATGCGACAATTCTGCAGCAGACGACTTGAACATATTTGGACAAAACATAGAAAATCTCCATAATTGAATGGATAACTTATGACAAAAAGTGGAAAACATTGTGGCAAAAGGAGAAATTGCACGTTTTGTGCAATTTCTTCTGTTTGTCACTATGTTTTCTAAAAGCCGTCTGCTGCAGAGGCGTCAGAAAGCGTCTATATGAGGGAAAGGGTTAAACATTTTTGTTTTTACAAAAGTCGTCTGCTGCAGATACGTTTGCAGGTTGTGAAGGGTTTCAGCGAGAATCTCTGCGATAATGTTACCGAATTCCTTCATGCTATCATCCACATCAATGCAATAACCCGAATTCCCTATATTAGGCTCTTCCATGTTCGAAATCGACTCCATTTTTCAAGAACAGTCAAACCTGTGTTTAAAGTGTTTAAAGACCACCCATTGGAAGTGTACAAGGCTGGTCTTTGTTTGCAGGGTCTCTATATCTCTCTCTCTCTCTCTCTCTCTCTCTCTCTCTCTCTCTCTACTCTCTCTCTCTCTCTCTCTCTCTCTCTCTCTCTCTCTCTCTCTCTCTCTCTCTCTCTCTTCTCTCTCTCTCTCTCTCTCTCTCTCTCTCTCTCCTCTCTCTCTCTCTCTCTCGCTCTCTCTCTCTCTCTCTTCTTCGCTCTCTCTCTCTCTCTCTCTCTCTCTCTCTCTCAG
>JASEVX010001328.1:0-18230 GCA_031761405.1 Serripes groenlandicus | reverse complement strand
CTTATCCACAATCATGAATTATTACCGATACAAACGAAAAACAGATTTGCTGTGTGTCAGCCTTATTTGATAAAACATTATCATAACAGGGCGTGTGTTCAATACAAATAGTTGATTGTTTTTGGTACTAATTTAAATTTATCATAATCCCTTGTCCATTTATCTTCAGTATTATATGTCACTTTTCATGATCAGTTTAACTCTAAATTATCTCATTCACTTAAAACACAGACCCTGCCAGGTTAAATATCATACATAAAACTTATATCTTCAATAACCGATCTCAGCATTACTGACTACAGATTAAATTGTTCTAATGTTTGTGGATTTAAATGATTTTTTTTCTTATTTCTTCATGTGAAACGAAATATTGCGGCTTCTCTTTGATGCTTTGCATCAAACATCCTTCTTGTTATTTTATGTAATGGTAAATTATTCTCCGTGATCTGCACTATCAGTGATTAGAGTATACGTTATTTACGAGTCCTAAGTCCTAAGCAAATAAACTAAGAATCATCATCTGGTTAAGCCTATATTCAACTTTAAAATATGTCCAAGATTTTAATTCCATGAAATAATGATGACAGGTACAAACATTTATCGACTTGCCCTTCATAAAGTACTTCAAATGTAATTATCTCATAATTTACGGAACTACATTCTTTCCTATCATTTCTGTCGTTTTCCTTTTGGGCATTTATTTATCATATGCGTTACGATAAAAATTATGACGTCATATTATAGAAATTTGGATTTGTAACATCCGGTTAGTCAGTATAAACCTTATCAGTTTTAATTTGAACTCCTTTTAAAAATAGACAGTGAGTGTAATTACACGCAAATTATCACATATTCATTCCTTTATCGAGTACGTTTTATCATATTTAATAATTTCCTATATAAGTTTTTTTTGTTTCGATATTTTCTTTTCATCCTGTCAAAACGTAGGAGTATCGTGACTGCACCAAAATTCCTCTCTGGACCGAAGTTTTGGATAGACGGTATTCGCCATATCGAGTTGTTTACCATACTGTAAAGGAAACTATTGACTCCCAGGATAGTAACGGCAAAGTGAACGCAAAACAGCCCCTTCCCGTTGATGAGAATGTGTTTCATCGTAATTCCGCATTATGTATACATGTATATGCACATACATATCGACAGCCTGTTTCTTTACTAAGTGAGTAGTTATTTGCACGTGTTTAAATTATTTGGTAGTTATTTCTGAATTCAATTTGAGAACTTCAGCCATAGGAATATTAGAAAATTTGCAAATTCACAAGAAATACCGCTTTACCGCTTCATATCATGTATTATTATATAATATATGTCTTTTAAAACACACGAACCTACGGGCATATCAAAAGGGCGTGGTCGTAATAGGAAAATATCTAATATTATAAATTGACAACAGAATTTTAAATTTTCGATTATTTCCTGATCTAAGTTTCTACTCTGGCCGCCAATTTTTTCAACTTGTTATAATAATTATATTTCCCTATTTTCCCCTTGATGGTTTCAAAGTCGACTGCTGCAGATTTGCTGTATGTGGAAAAGGTTTATTAGCAATTGCCATCAAGTTATAAACATGTACTTGAAGTATCGCGTTTTAGTCATAACCATCCTCAAGAGGCTTTATGGGTTTTACAACTGGATGACGAACAATGAAGTTCATGATCAAAGGTCGGTTTCCGTGTGATGCCTAAACAAAATAAGCAATGAAGATTTAAAAACTAACCTCTTTTCATCCACTCCATATTGTCACATTAAATCACATTAAATAAAACTGTTAAACGTTATCCAATAAATATTATCAATGACTTCTTCCGTGATAAATATATGTTAGTCGAAATGACAAAGTAATCGGTCAAAACATAGACTAGAAACAGTCCCGTAATTGAAAGTACAATGTTCGCCCTGGGTAAATGATTTCACACTTCACTTTCTCAGACGAATGTCTATTGATATCATATCACAACTTAAACCATTCTTATCATTCTGTAAACAGGGACAAGTCTCTAAACTTAAAGTATCCTAGTTCAAACATAATTTATTTTCAAATAAATAACATGGTATTACAACATTAGAGCAAACATATAAAGCAAAAGGATAGACAGGGGCGTATATTGGCAATAATCAATGTGTCTCGTGAGAAAATCAACATTGTGGACTCTGCGTAAACTATCGACCCGGATCAGCCTAAGCATGCCACACAGGCGTACCCGGATATACACTTTTCGCCTCCTGTGGATTTTCTGTTTCATGAATCACTACTCTATATATCACCCCCTTAGACGGAATGTGTCGGTCGGATCAGTCTGCACGGACAGCACAGGCTGATCTGGTCGATACATTACGCATATGTGTGTCGCCGCAGCTGCCTACACGTGCCTACAGTGCCGAAAGGGAGGTACGGCCCTGGTAGAGTATATACTATTATATCTGAATTAGATAGCTCACGATTCACTTTCTCAAACGCATATCTTATCTATGAATCCTGCAACATTTAATATGTATTCCTACTTATCAGTAAACTGGAATCATTCCATCAAATGTAATCCTTTCCAGCATACAACAAATCTGCAGCAGACGACTTTGAAAATAAAATTGGCAAAAACGTGGATATTCTAAAAGAGAGTGTAATAATTCAAAAGAGTTGAAAAAAAAATGAAAAAATGCTCATAATCAATGTGCTGTTTGGATCCAATGCTACATAAATACTGGTATATAATACTACTTCCAGTCTATTCTTCTTTATCGTTAAGTGATATTATATTTCAGATTCGTATGGCATGCTTTGAAGGAAATGTTTCAGTAAAACGTTGTTACCTCTGAAAACTGGAAAGTTTTATCTAAATAAAGAGTTAAAGATACATTGCGATTAACCCTTTCTCTCATATAGACGCTTTCTGACGCCTCTGCAGCAGACGGCTTTTTGAAAACATAGTGACAAAAGAAGAAACTGCACAAAACGTGCAATTTCTCCTTTTGCCACAATGTTTTCCACTTTTTGTCATAGGTTATCCATTCAATTATGGAGATTTTCTATTTTTTGACAAAATACGTTCAAAGTCGTCTGCTGCAGAATTGCCGTATGAGAAAAATGGTTAAGGACATACATGTTCATATAGAAAATATTTGAGCCGCCTCCAGCAATTTGGGATATCACTGATATGTCGGTTTGCCAATACTTAAATCGATATATTGATTGATTGATTTTGTTTATGTTTTACGCCGCTTTTAAAAACAAATTTCAGTTATATCAGGGCGTTTCCGGGGTGAGTTACCGGTACTACTGGTTTATTTCAGTTATATCAGGGCGTTTCCGGGGTGAGTTACCGGTACTACTGGTTTATTTCAGTTATATCAGGGCGTTTCCGGGGTGAGTTACCGGTACTACTGGTTTATTTCAGTTATATCAGGGCGTTTCCGGGGTGAGTTACCGGTACTACTGGTTTATTTCAGTTATATCAGGGCGTTTCCGGGGTGAGTTACCGGTACTACTGGTTTATTTCAGTTATATCAGGGCGTTTCCGGGGTGAGTTACCGGTACTACTGGTTTATTTATCCTGACACCAGTTAGTCAGTCGTAATGCTAACCCCGCAAACCTGAGCGCCAAGAAAGGCAGCCATTACTACCATTTTAAAGTCTATGATATGACCCTAAACGTTATATAGGCTTAAAATGATTTGGAATGCACTTCTTGTTTTTTGTCAGAAGATGCGCTTATTTCTTTATCAAATCAGGGACATAGATAAGAGGGATAGGCAACTCCACCTGTACACCTGTTGTTATCTGGTTAAAATATCACACATAGAAATAAAATTGTCCAAATTATCTACGTCCCTGATCAAATGTAGGAGCAAGGTGAAGAACTCTAGTGCGAATGTCCGGACTCGATTATTGGAGTCTTCATGCATACTCTTCCAAAAGCTCCCTGGGTGAATGCATCCGCCTCGGGAGCTGGAGGTCGAAGGTTCGAATCCCAGTCAGATAATTAAATGATGATACCGAAAGTCTGAATGTCCGGTGCCTGACAAAAGGTTTGATTGGTTGATTGATTGGGGTTTAACGCCGTTTTTAACAATTTCTCAGTTATATCACGGCGGCCATTTCACCTACTCATGCATTTCCTGGTTTTCTCACACCAGCCCTGTGTTCCATAGTCACCAAACCCAAAACCTGTTTTGCGAAACCTATATAGGTTTCGTCGATAATCCGTGCATTAGTCGGTAAACCAAACCTGTTTGACGTGAGTACATGCATAATACAACCCGGTGTTCCATAGTAAACACAACGTAAACACGTTTTGTCTATGGAGCGGAACGAAACCTACCTGTATTATGCATGTACTCCCGTCAAACAGGTTTGGTTTACCGACTAATGCACGGATTATCGACGAAACCTATATAGGTTTCGCAAAACAGGTTTTGGGTTTGGTGACTATGGAACACAGGGCTGGTAGGTTTCGTTCCGCTCCATAGACAAAACGTGTTTACGTTTTGTTTACTATGGAACACAGGGCTGCAGTACTCCACACAACAATCTTCCCAAGCAAGTCTGACATAAGGATAGGACTCGGTAAGTAAATATGTGATCAGGATAAAGGGAATCCCATCATGGGTCATAACGTCTCTTTCAATAGAGGTGACGCAATCATAAATAAACAGTTTACTTCATAGATGCAAGTGTATTAACACTTTCCCACGTGTACACACTTTCTGACGCCTCTAAAAAAGACTTCTTCTGAAAACATTGTGACAAAAGGATAAATCGCTCAATATTTTCAACTTTTTAAGTAATTGTATATGCATTTATAGATACTGTCCGTGGTTATTTGCCTAGATGTGTTGTAAGTTAGACAGGAGTAATCCTTTCTCTCATATAGAAGCTCTCTGACGCCTCTGCAGCAGACGACTTTTGAAATTAGTGTGGCAAAAGCAGAAAGTGCTCTTCATGAGCAATTTCTCCATTTGCCAAAATAATTTCATTTCATTTCAATATGCATTTTTTTATTTATAGAGATTTTCTTAAGTTTGGGTTGATAATTTCGAAGTCGTCTGCTGCAGATTTGTTTTAAGTGGGAAAGGGTTAAGACCCCCAAAGTACCGGACGCGCCCAAGAATTAATACGTTTTTCATCAAGGTTTTACCGCGGGTAATTTATCTCCCGATTCTCATTTTCATAAAAAAAAAATTCACAATTTCGATATACCTTTTGACGGACAGAGGGTAAGGTCATGTTAATATTGCCAAGTAATATCATAGGTATTCTCCGTGTAACTTGAACTGTCGCAGATACGTGACTTATAATTCGGTGAAAAATTTAACACATTTCAATGTAAACTTACCTTATTATGTATTAATACATCATGTGGTAGTTCAATTTACGTGGACTCTCAGCGTTGAATAAGAGTAAAAATCAATAAACTAGAAACACATGTAAATAATAGACTTAACCCCAATGGATAATGTATCTGTATGTCTTATCGGAGACAGGGCGGTCAATGCACCTTATCAGCTGTTTACGTGGGCAAGTTTGGACCCTTTTTGTCACATGGAGACACGTTTTCGAGTATATTCAGCAGACGACGTTTAAAATCATTGTAACACAAGAAGACATTGATCATAATGAGCAATGTCACATTTCGCCACTTTGTTTAATAATCCCTATTCAAAACGTATACCCTTATAAAGTTTCAGTATTTTTGTCTAAATGTTTTCAACGTCGGCTGCCGCAGACTTGTTGTATTTGGGAAAGGGTTAAAGTCATTCCCTTCACTTATCTAGCTGAGAGTCGATTGCATTTAACCCTTTCCCTCATACGAAAAATCTGCAGCAGACGACTTTGAACATATTTTGTCAAAACATAGAAAATCTCTATAATTGAATGGATAACCTATGACTAAAAGGGGAAAACATTGTGGCAAAAGGAGAAATTGCTCGTTTTGAGCAATTTCTTCTTTTGTCACTAAGTTTTCAAAAAGTTGTCTGCTGCAGAGGCGTCAGAAAGCGTCTATACGAGGGAAAGGGTTAACTCTTTCCCATATACAACAGATCTGCAGCGGACGACTTTGAAAATCTCCATAAAAGATGGTATAATTCTTAAATAAAATTGAAAACATTGTGGCCAAAGGAGAAATTGCTCATCATGAGCAATTTCATCCTTGGCCACAATGTTTTCAAAAGTCGTCTGCTGCTATTGCATCAAAATGCGTCTGCAGTTTGGAAAGGGTTAAAATAACCTTAACTATAGCAGTTATATGTCTCTAGATGAACGTGTGAAAATATTGAAGGAAAATGAGAAAAATCTCAGTGCTTCAGTTACTAAAGGGTAAAACGCGTGATATCGGTTTCATGTTTAATCAAAGCACTGCAAGTGCTGTGGGACGGTACCCATTGTATGAGGGGGAAAAGATGGTCAACTGTTCTATTTTTTGGAAAGTTACAACACAAGTCACATAATTTCAAACAAGAGCACCGCCCGCGGGTGCCTGACGCTCGTCTGATACATAGTTTCTGACCCAATATGACCCATATTTGGACTTGACCTAGATATCTTTAAGACAAACATTCTGACCAAATTTCAAGCTGCTGAAGCAAAAAAATGCGGCCTCTGGAGTGTTAACGAGATTTTCCTTCAATTTGACCTAGTGACCTACTTTTTGACCCGACGTGACCCATGTTCAAACTTGACCTACATATCATCAAGACAAACATTCTGATAGAGTTTCAACATGCTCAAGTTGAAAATGTGGCCTCCAGAGTGTTAACAAGATTTCCCTTCAATTTGACCTAGTGACCTAGTTTTTGACCTCATATGGCCCGGTTTCGAACTTGTCCAAGATTTTATGGAGATGAACGTTCTGATAAACTTTCATGAAGATTGGATGCAAAATGTAGCCTGTAGAGTGTTAACAAACTCAAATGTTGACGAGGCACGACGGACAACAGACGACGCACGACGGACGGACGCCGGACAAAATGTGATTACAATAGCTCACCTTGCACTTCGTGCATAGGTGAGCTAAAAATGAGGAGCTTTGATCAAAGTCAACCAAAAATCACCAAAAGCATGTTTTTTACCCCAAAAATAAGGTCAAACTCAGTATCTTTAGCATTCAATGTGAAGAAGGGTATTAGATGAACAAGTTTTCCAAGTTTCAAAGTATTATGTTTGATAGTTTCCATGTAAGTGAGCTAAACGCAAAACTTAACCAACGCCGACGCAGACGACGACGACCAAGTGACGACAATAGCTCGTCTTTTTTTTTCAAAAAATCAGACGAGCTAAAAGTGTAAACAAAAAAGCAAAAATGCATACAGTTCAAACATTTATTTAAGACAGGGTTAACCCCTTATTTCCAGAGATCTATAATTAAACTCTTGACTTGTAGACAGTAGATACAGTTAGATAAACAAACACATTTGTGATAGGTAATTTATCACATGGATAAACCCTACAGCAGATGATTTGAAAATGTTTAACTAAAGATATTGGTAAATCTGTATTGATGAAACTAAAAGTCAATAAAACATTGAGAAAACTGTCGAAATTTCTCATACCATCCATCTGTTGAATATTAGACAACATGTGTCTGTAGTGTAGAAAGGGTAACATAGTACCTATAGCAAAGCTATTTATTATCTATAGTATCTAAAGAATCAACTTAATTTTAACAGTAAAGAGGTACGCAAGGAACATTTGAGAGAAATGTGGTGACTACAGTGTTTACAAAATATTTCTCAATATTGGCCTAGTGACCTAGTTTTTAGCCAGACCATATTCGAAGTTAGCCTAAATATCATCAAGATAAACATTCTGGTAAAGTTTCATCATGCTAGAGTTAAAAACATGGCTTCCAGAGCATTAACAAGATTTTTCTTAAATTTGATCAAGGGACCTAATTTTTTACTCAACATGACCAATGTCTAAATTGGCCAGTATATCATCAAGAAAAACTGTCTGACAAAGTTTCAAGCCGCTAGGGTCAAAAGTGTGGTCTCTTAAGTGTTAAATCAAGATTGTCCTACAACTTGGCATAGTGACCTACTTTTTTAACAAACATTATCCATATTCAAAATAAATATAATAAAAACAATCATCCTGACAAAGTTTCAGCATGCTCAAGCTAAAGAGTCTTAACCCTTTCCCTCATACGACAATTCTGCAGCAGACGACTTTGAACATATTTTGTCAATTGATACAAAACCTCTATAATTGAATGGATAACCTATGACTAAAAGTGGAAAACATTGTGGAAAAAGGAGAAATTGCTTGTTTTGGGCAATTTCTTCTTTTGTCTCTATGTTTTCAAAAAGCCATCTGAAGCAGAGGCGTCAGAACGCGTCTATATGAGGGAAAAGGTTAACAAGATTTTCCTCCAACTTGGCTTAGTGCCCTAATGTTTTATCCAAAATAACCAATATTTGAAATTGGCCTATCATCAAGACAAACATTCTGACAAGGTTTCAAAATGCTCAATACAAAAATGCAGTGTCTATAGTGTTAACAAGATTTTTCTACAGTGTTTGGCTAAGTGACCTAGTTCTTTACTGGATCTGACACATATTCAAACTTAGGCTAGATATCATACAAGCAAATATTCTGAGAAAATTTCAACATGCTCAAGTAAAACATGCGGCTTCCAGAGTGTTAACTAGATTTTCCTTTAATTTGAGCAAACCAACATTGTGGACTCTGTGTAAAGTATCGATCCGGATCAGCCTAAGCATGCCACACAGGCTTACAAAGATAGACAAATTTCTCCTGTGGATTTTCTGTCAAATTGACCTGTAACTTAACCAACAATGTCCAATTCTCTAATACAACCAAAATACATCAAAATTTATACTTTTTACCCCCAAAAATAGGCTACACTCAGCCTATTTAGTATACAATGAGAAGAAGGATATTAGATGAACAAGTTTTCCAAGTCTCAAAGTATTAGGTAATAGTTTGACTGATTAATTGGGGTTTAACACCATTTTCATCAATCTTTCAGTCATATCACGGCAGCCAGTTCAAC
This sequence comes from Serripes groenlandicus, assembly GCA_031761405.1. Lineage (NCBI taxonomy): Eukaryota > Metazoa > Mollusca > Bivalvia > Cardiida > Cardiidae > Serripes > Serripes groenlandicus. The sequence goes on along the minus strand of JASEVX010001328.1, from coordinate 9,201 downwards.
TACTCATATGTTTCTTGGCTTTCTCATACCAGTACTTCACACAACATTCTTTCCAAGCAACTGGCTGCTTTTCCACATAGTCTGAAAGCCCATTGGTGGTAGTCATGTCAAATGTTGGAAGGAATGTAGGCCAAGCTGGTGTTCGAACTCACAACCCCTGGATTAACAGCCCATGTCTCTACTGACTGAGCTACGGTAAACTGAGTAATAAAATAGGAAACATGCTGTACCAAAGTGAGCTTGCAAAGATATTTTCAAAGTTGTCTGCTGTAGATTGGTTAAATTTGGGTAAAGATTTTTAAAAAGAGCCTGTGATATTGGTTCCGTTCAAATAATTCTTCCAATCCTTGAAGTTTGCAAAGAAATCAACAGGTCAAAATGTACAGTTGTGTTAAAAATTTCAAACTTTTCTTCCCATTACTATGTTCAACAATTGAACAATTGGGGACATATTTTGTACATGTAAATTCTGTTGCATGATGAGTACATATCAACTTGAATATACCAGAGACATATAAACACATATATACATAGAAAAAAATAGTAAACTGACCTTTGAATGTATATAGGCTGTAGACAATAATGATGCAATAGAAAATCTTTAAACTTTATGTCAGAAGTTAAATCTCATAATGTGCTTTTTCCTTTTGTGATCAATAATTTCATTGTGAAATTAATTCTTCTTATGAACATGTACCAGTACTCTATGGAATCTAGACAGAGAAAGCTTTGATCAGATTTAAAAAACAAGAGGCCCAAGAGGGCCAGTATCGCTCCACGGCCATTAGGCAAAAATTTAATTTTCAAACAGCCCCACCCCCTGATGGCCATGTTTTTGACCAATCAACATTGTTGAAGGAATCTGATAGAGGACCATCCTAGGAACATTTCTACAAAATTATTTGAAAATCAGCCCGAAACTTTCGTAGAATTTTTTTTAAGTTTTCACTATAGCCATATAAGGCAAAATAGCCCTGCACCCTGGCAGCCATAGTTTTCGACCAATCAACTTGGCTCGAAGGAATTTGATAGAGGGTCACCCAAAGAACATATCTACAAAATTATTTGAAAATCAGCTGGACACTCTCGGAGGAGAAGATTTTTTTAAGTTTTCACTATAGCCATCTGACATTTCTACAAAATTATTTGAAAATTTGCCAAACACTTTTTGAGGTAAAGATATTTTAATTTTACATTATAGCCATATAAGGCAAATTAGCCCCGCCTCCCCTGGCGACCATGTTTTTCGACCAATCAACTTGGCTTGAAGGAATCTGATAGAGGGTCCCACAAGGAACATTTCTACAAGATTATTTGAAAATCGGCCGGAAACTTTCGGAGAAGAAGATTTTTTTAAGTTGTCACTATAGCCATATACGCAAAAATACCCCACACTCTGATGGCCATGTTTTTTTGACTAATTCACATGGCTTGAATGAATCTGATAGAGGGTCTCCCAAGGAACATTTCTACAAAATTATTTGAAAATTTGCCAAACACTTTTTGAGGTAAGATATTTTTAAGTTTTCACTATAGCCATATAAGGCAAAATGCCCCGCCCCCCACGCCCACCCCCCCCCCACCCCCCCCCCACCCCACCCCCCCCCCCCCCGCCCCCTGGCCACCATGTTTTTCTACCAATCACCTTGGCTTGAAGGAATCTGATAGAGGGGTCACCCAAGGAACATTCTACAAACTTATTTGAAAATCGCGCCTGACACTTTCGGAGGGAGAAGCTTTTTCCCTATTTTTTTTAATTTGGTTGGCCATGGAAACCAGAACTTTGCATGGATCCAAAAAATTTGAATGAATTTAGTAGAGGACATTAAGAGGATGGTTCCTAGGAAGTTTTCATCTTAATTGGCCAAAGTGGTTAGGTAGAGAAGTCGTTTGAAAGCAAAAAATTAACGCATGCACGACGGACAATGTCGCCATGACATAAGCTCGACTAAGCTTTCAGCCAGAGGAGCTAATTATAATATTTCAATCACCCTTTCCCATCAAATAGACACTTTCTGAGCCGGCCTCTGCAGCAGACAGCTTTTTGAAAACATGGAAGCAGAGGAAGAAAATTGCTCCATACGAGCAATTTCTCCTTTTGTCACAATGCTTTTTACTTCATGCCTCTTACTGTTGACAAATGCTAGTAAACTTACAGTTTTACATCTTGGGTCATTTAACAAACCTTTTACATCTTGGGTCATTTAACAAAACAAATATCTGCCCTGATCAAAATTATCAACAGGTTCACCCTGTGGTGACACAATATGTAGTTCAAAATGATCTACTTAATGTTAGTTATCATGTACAAGTGTCTTCCTGGAAGGGCTGTGTTATAGCTCAAAATGATTTACATGAATGTCTTGTTCATAAGTAATTAGTTAATTACACAGTTATCTTCCTGTATTAATAGTAAACAAAAACAGATCTCATTGTGCATCCTTGATTCGTATTTGTATCGTTTACAACATTCCATTCCGTTACTGGTTTTCCGAGGTTAGAAACAAACACTTTCATTCAGAATACTTGTCACAACGCCTCGCTGCTGTTTACCAAGCTTTGAAGAATGTCATTACGTCATTTTGTTTTTGTTTTTCTACCGTTTTGTTGCTGTCCAGGACTTGCCATTTGTCTTTTATTTCTCTGATTCAACTAAAAACGAAACCGCGAAACTACAGTAAATATACCCAACTTTTCCAATACATTAAATGTTGGTTGTAAAAATGTCCCATACACTGACATTATGAATCTTCTTCACAAGTATGACTGCGCATTATAATCTGTCAACAGTTTCCATGATCTGAAACGAACAAAAATACATACAGTTACTGATTGCACAATAAAAATAAAATCAAAGAAGTGCGCGCTCGCACTGCGGCACGGCCACACAACCATTTTTATCAATATATATGTATGCTATGATTTGAATAATAAAATAGTCCGTTTATAATAGATACTTTGCAATTATTGATCTGCATTAAGTTATTTGGGGTTATAATGCATCTGTATCCAGTGAAGACTCGAGGAGCCTATGTATCATATTATGCAGTCTCACCAGTCTTAACTGACCATACACAATGTACTTTTAGACCTAGAAACAGCGTAAGCCTCACTACTTTTGTGTCAATATAACTTTATAAATGAACGCCAAGGCAAAGTGTCAGTTAGACATTGGATTCACTAAACAATTTATAACATGATACGTACACAAATATACATATGTTTTTGTTGCTTAATTGAATAACATATTTGGCAAAGCATCATGTCTAAGTATAGACAAAATCTGGAAAATTCATTTATCAATATACATTGTATTTCTCATTCTTTTCAATAATAAAACTTGTATACATATATATCAAAAACAAAAAAAAAAGTTTTCCCACTCCAAATTACAGTTTAATTGACAGACCTACCTCGAACGTTTTACGGATTGATGACTAAATGAACATGCACACATTTCTTTCCTGTCAGTCTACCTCAATATAAACTGCATGTGTCGTCTTTCTCCACAAAACAATAACAATCTATCGTCAGCTTGTCAGATTTCTACTTTCATTTTGAACGGAAGTTGCAAGAGTTCTTCTTCGCAGAGTTGTCGTTTCCTTACTCTTTATGATGAACATTAAAAACAAATTGTTATATATTCATACATTAATTATGAATATATTTATTCAAACTTCAACTCAATATTGTAAACGTTCTACTTCAACTTTCAACCACTAATGCTTTCCTTTTTACAGTATTTTTTCAATATTCAGATATCTTGATTCCACCAAGGTTTTCGAAAATTCTGTTTTATTGCCTGATAATTGACACTACTTTTTTGTTGACGGTTAAAAAAATCCCTCTTTTTCGGCTCCCAGCTTTACACTGTCGTTCTGTTTTTAGTCGGGGAGCCAACTGTTGTATCGATTTCTCAAAATGAACATGACTATAGACAGTACCCTAAGGGGTACCGTCCAAAAATGAACCCTTGACGAATTTTAACTCCCATTGACAACTTTCTACAGCAGTCGACTTAAAAAACATCAGGTCAAACATATCGAAACACTCTATATACTTGATCCTTTTGTATTGCATATGTATTATAACATTATAAATATGTATAGAGAGTATGTACTTATGTGCTTGTCAAATAAAGATCTATCTATCTATCTATCTACCTATATAGAAAGAAATATATTGTTTTTGTTGTGACATAAAACTTTACATAGTTTCTTGTTACATTCAAAAAAGTATATACAGTATTTTAACAAAGTCTTAAATGAGCTATACGCATTAATCGATATAGTACACATACATATAACGAGGATGAACAAACATTTAAAACTTATATATTAATCAATTTGTATGGTACAGTGAAATACGTTCAAACATGGCTTTAAAGAATCAGTCACTTTAGGAACATTTATGCAAAAATTATTTGAAAATCGGCCCGATTTTTTTCGGAGATAAACAATTTTTAAGTTTTCATTAAAGCTACATAAGACACAACAAGCGCCGCGCCCTTGTGGCCCTGCTTTTCAATCAATCAACATGTCCTTGGGGTATCTGATAAGGGGTCACACAAGGACATTTCTACAAAATTATTTGTAAATCGGAAATACGCTTTAAGACAAAAAGATTTTTTAAGAAAACTACGGCAACACAGACTTTCGTTTTTCGACCAATCAACAGGACTTGGTGGGAATATTATAGAAGGTCACCAAAGTAACATTTCTACGAAAATTATCTGAAATCGGACATATTACTTTTGTAGAAGAAGATTTTGTAAATAGTTCAGCTCTCTTAGCCATGAGGCAAAACCAGCCCCCGCCCCTGGGCGTCCATGTGTGTCGAACCAATCAACATGGCTTTCAAGAATCTAATAAAGGGTCACCTAAGGAACATATTATTTAAAAATCGGCAAACTTGGTTTCGAGGGAGAAAAGTTGTTTTACGTTTTTTGTTTCTTTTGGAAAGCAGAATTATGCATGTATTAAAAAAAAACGCTATTTAAAAAGATGGAAATCACCCTTACGACGCCTACACTAGCGTAAGGTTAGGAGCAAATGAAATAAACCCTAATCTCTCCTGGAACTTAAAAAAAAAAAAAAAAAAAAAGACCATATCAAAAAACGTTCAAGGACACTCCTAACAGAACCAGGTCGCATATAACAGAGTCCATATCCTTTAAACTCACTCATTCATATTCGAAAAGTTCGACTGAGTTTAATATGGATTGGCTGATTTCCATCTTTTTGAATACACTTAGAACCGATGGCTGTACGAATTTTCAAACAATTTGTAAATAGTAATGAGAAGTGTTTTAGGGCGGTAGTGATATAACGTCTGTATGCTCTTAACCAGTTCATTTTAAAATAGGTTCATGAGCACAATATGATCAAAAGATGATCTCCGATTTCACCAAGCTCCATTGTTATAGCCCATATTCTTATTCCCGATAACCACGATGCCTATTACAAAGCCATTTCCAAGCTTTGAGGTTTTGTGCAGATATATACTAGACTATTAAGAAAATATATATTACCAACTTTGATGAAGAGCCTGGGTATATACTTTTTTGTATTAGGCATTGACATACAACTATTACTTCATATTTCACCAAATAATCCTCTCTCTCTTTCTTCTCCCCTTCTCCCATCCCTTACCTCCGTCCCGTCCATCTCTCTCTTTTCTTCTCTCTCTTCTCTCTCTCTCTCTTCTCTCTCTCTCTCTTCTCTCTTTCTCTCTCTCTCTCTCTCATCTCTCTTCTCTCCAGTCTCTCTCTCTCTCCTCCTCTCTATCTCTCTCTCTCTCTCTCTCTCTGTCTCTCTCTCTCTATCTCTCTCTCTCTCTTCTGTCCTCTCTCTCTCTCCTCTCTCTCTCTCTACTCACTCTCCTCTCTCTCTCTACCTCATCCTCTCTCTCTCTCTCTCTCCTCTCTTCTCTCTCTCTCCCACTCCTCTCTCCACTCTCTTTATCCCATTTGATGTGTACAAAACTTTCCCCAGTTAAACATCATGGAAACAGACACCATCCGTATATGCAATCTAAACGTGTGAAGACCAATCAATGACGAACCAATTTACGCAAGAAAACGGATACAAACGCGCGTTAACGCACAAATGCATACCCTTCGATAAATAGCGCTTTTCTGGAACACAGCATATACAGTATATGAAGTACGCTCTGCATATATATTGTGTCATAAATTATGCTGCCCTAACCCCAGGTAACCGTTGATCACAGCATGTGTCCCTTTGTTATCCAGTCACTCATATACGACTATGTAAGTCATTACGTAGCATCCTGCCATGCCGCATACTCCTTTACGTGTTACCTTCCTCGAGTAAGTAAAACAAATCCAACCGCCACTTATTATATAACGAGCTTATCAGCGCCAACGATGGTGAGTCTGGCTTGAAAAAATGTTCTTGGAATGACCCACACACAATATATTGATGTATCACATGACAATGCTTGTATCCGATGCAATATACAATTACGTATTTCTTAAATACAACGTGTGTAATATAACATGACCTAATACTAGGGAAATGACGTCACGTCAGCGTTTGACGCTAGAAATATTGATAACCGTTAAGTACCACCCTTTTTTATCGATATACGCCTCATAAGTCACTTTATGTGAATAGATATAACAATCTCATGAGTGTTATTTATTATTACTTTTAAAAACTAGTCAACTAGGTGTAATAACATCATAATGAAAAGCATTGAAAACATTTTGTAATAGGTTATCACATTCAATTATGAAGATTTTCTATGTTTTGCAGCAAAATACGTTCAAAGTCGTCTGCATGCAGAATTAGTCGTATGAGGGAAAGGGTTAACAAAGAAGTCCAACACAAACTATCATCTAGTAAACAGGGCTCAATGTATACACCTTGAAAAGTAAAAAGCCAATATGTGAATAGATATTTGGGCGGCATGAGATGGTGTGAAGGAGTGAATTGGGGATAAATAACAGGTGGAGCGTTAGAGGTGAAGGAAGTATGTCGTTCCTCATTGACTTTTTTAATTGTTAATATTCATAATTTGTATATTGTTTGTAAAGAATGATCTCAAATATATGGGGGTAATAAATGAAACAAACAACCAAAACTCGATGTAAGGTTTGGGTCCATTATAAGGTCTTTAGTTAGCTTCAAAATTCAGTTCAGACATTTCTAGTTATTTTGTTTTCCTATTAAATGATGTATCATAGAAAAAGTTTATGTTTAAAAGATATACTAGAAACACTGGACGAAGACAGCAGCTATGGCAATACATAACTAATCATGTACTTTGGCCATATTTTATAGAACCTGAAACATGAAAACCTAGTTTCTAGAACATCCACAGGAAGCGAAAGTATATGTCCGGGTTAGTTGCGCGGAAAATGCACCTTGCGGAGGTCACAAGCGCGCAGCTCGTGCTGTGTGTACGCAGAGTCCCATTATGTTAGGTTTATCTACGGCGGGTCGTTCATTTTCATAAATTAACAACCTTCTGAATGGGTCAAATTTGGGGAAACCCTTATCCCTATGTACACCTATGGTGCAACGTTCGATTATCAACAGTTATGCAATTTTAAACATTTCTTCAGTAGCATCAGACATAGCATTGCACCTACTTTTACTACCTAGACCCATATCGTGGGCTTGGTGTGAAACAGTTGTAACTACATAAATGTTTAGCCAGAGGTGAATCACATCGCCATGTACGGTATTATATAAGGGCGTTAAAGATAATTGTTCTTGGATAACAGTGGAAATTTAGGTGGCATTGCTCATTCTAGCGCAATGGCACCTAAATTTGCATTGTTTACAAAAGGGTCAAAATTGCCCCATAATCCAGGGTTATTTCTAAATTAGTTTTGAGTTACAACCGTTTCACCGCCAAGCCCTCGACTATACTCAATTTCATATATCCGTCAGCAAAGAGATACACACGTGTTCTAGTCAAACACATTTCTCAAAATTGCATTATTTGCCCTTTCTCTACTAATACATAGATAACAATTTATCTGACATTCTTAAAGATATAGCTCACCAAAAGGTGCCATAACAGCAATGATATGAAATAAAACACTACAATCTGTATGTGTTTTAATAGTATCCATTTAAGTCAGCAGGATCTACTTACAAGTTTTGATTTTGTCAACTTAAACAACATAAACAAAAGAACAAACACGCCAGCACTAAACATATTTACATTGATTTGTGAAAAGAATTGATCTTCAGATAAGCAGAACTATCTCATGTGTACATTTACCTATTGTGTTTGAAAAGGTGTCTTTTGCACGGGCATAATTAAAAGAAACACGGTACATTGGAACTAGTCTTACACTCAACTTTATTTCGCCTCATACGAAATTCTAGCAATTTCATTTAATTCCTTTAATCAATATTGATAGATCTTTTACTCCATGACGTCCATATTATGCTACCAACAAATATCAATAAGTTACACGTATAGTTCAGTTTAAAGTTGTCAGACGATAATGAAAAAATTATTGGGTTTGTTACTGACCCACTACGGAAATATAGGGGTGGTCTGTTGGATGAATAAGGGTGACCTCGGCTATCGCCTCGCCCTCCTATTATCCTACAAGACCACTAATATTACCGTTTTCGCGTTAGTAACCAAACCCCATAACCTTATAGTATACTTGCTATGATATAATGATATATATATGTTTGGTGAACACTATATGACATGTTAAAAAATCCGTTTGCTTGCAGGAGGCGTCAGAAAAGTGTATATATGAGGATAAGGGATAAAATAAACAAATTATATTGTACAAATACATTTAATTTTATATGTACTGACATCACACAGGGCATTTATAAATGAAATATAGTGTTAAGCAATTTAGCTACAATCCTGATCCGTTCTATAGATATAGACATTATAGACATGTACGTGCATTTATCATATTTGTGAAGAATACAAATGATCACGAAGACATGTGTTTTGAAAAAGATGAAACGTCAATTAGATCTACATACATAAACCATAGGAGCATATAACTAAATATCACATGAGTATGGGAAAATGTGTGACTTTGTTAGTGATATAAGAATATCAATTAGAATTAAATAATTTGAGTTAACAGTGTCCGGTCAATCAACTATTGATGTCTGAGATCCGAAAAAGGCGATTATACTCAGTAAAACCGCTATCAACAACTTTCCTCCTCACCCTCCGTTGTTG
>JASEVX010001327.1:0-18243 GCA_031761405.1 Serripes groenlandicus | reverse complement strand
GCAAGCAATTATCGCTTCATAACGTTAAAATATTGACTTTATTTGATGTCGTTACCTCCCAATCACTCACACACTCGTTTATCGTCTTTTGCCTTTAGCATACTGTTACGCAGGTAGTGTCAGTAGTTTGATATATTACCATATTAAACTAGATTATTTTCGTGAGCAGTATTCTGGGATCATACTTTGTTCACAAGCTAGTCAGATAAACCTCAAGAACCCAGTATTTATATTAAATCCTGGTGTTCATAGCTAAATTACCAATTACTCACAAGTCGTCATTACTCCATGTACACCAATGCACAGTCGTTATGCTTTACCCGCATTCCTGACTTCCATGCATCATTCGTTATGCTTTAATCTAGCAATCCTTGTACACCCATCGCATCAGCTCGTTATGCTTTACCCGCAATCCTGACATTTTTTCCATGCCCCATCAGTCGTAATGCTTTACCCGCAATCCTGACACCCATGGCATCTGTCGTTATGCTTTACCCGCAATTCCTGACCCCATTGCATCAGTCGTAATGCTTTACCCGCAATCCTGACATCCCATGCATCAGTCGTAATGCATTACCCGCAATCCTGACCCCATGCATCAGTCGGTTATGCTTTACCCGCAATCCTGACATCCATGCATCAGTCGTTATGCTTTACCCGCAATCCTGACATCCCATGCATCAGTCGTTATGCTTTACCCCGCAATCCTGACATCATGCATCAGGTCGTTATGCTTTTCTCGACATTCCTGACATCCATGCATCAGTCGTAATGCGTTACCTGCACTCCTGACACCATGCATCAGTCGTTTAAGCTTTACCCGAAATCCTGACATCCATGCATCAGTCGTTGAATCCTTTACTCCGCAATCCTGACATCCATGCATCAGTCGTAATGCGTTACCTGCAGATCCTGACACCATTCATCAGTCGTTATGCTTTACCCCGAAATCCTGACACCGCGCATCAGTCGTATGCTTACCCGAAATCCTGACATCCATGCATCAGTCGTAATGCGTTACCTGCATCCTGACACCCATGCATCAGTCGTATGCTTATACCCGAAATCCTGACATCCATGCATCAGTCGGTATTGCTTTACCCGTAATCTGACGTCCATGCATTGCAATCGTTATACTTTACCCGTAATCCTAACATCCATGCATCAGTCGTATGCTTTTAGTGCGGTGACAAGAAGGGAAAATTAAAAAAATTAATGGACCGAACTACCTCACGGCTGATTTTGGTTTTATTTTAAAGATAAATAAAATGATATTTGATTAAGGCTGTCGTGAAGTACTGATGTGGTGCAGATTATTTTGCAAAGTGAGGTCAAAGGATCAGAAGGTGGTTTTTCAAAATATATTTTTCTGACTATTTTGATAATTTCTCGGTAATATGCTCTGGCAATATTACATGAATTCAGCTTGTCATATCTACGCCTTATTGGCCAGATGTTAGAGAGATATAGCCCCACATCCAACATGTAAGAAAATAACAAGATTTACCTTTATCTACAATTTGTCTAAACCGATTGAAATGTCGATTATACAATGGTGTATAGATAGTATTGACCAATATACTGTACAAGCCGCACGCAACCACGTCAAGGTCGGAGAACACTGATATGTTGTTGTTTTTTCGGAGAGAGAGAGAGAGAGAGAAGAGAGAGAGAGAGAGAGAGAGAGAGAGAGGAGAGAGAGAGAGAGAGAGAGAGAGGAGAGAGAGAGAGAGGAGAGAGAGAGAGAGAGAGAGAGAGAGAGAGAGAGAGGAGAGAGAGAGAGAGAGTGAGAGTAGAGAGAGAGAGAGAGAGAGAGAGAGAGAGACAGGAGAGAGAGAGAGAGACAGACAGAGAGAGAGAGGAGACAGGAGAGAGTGAGAGAGAGAGGAGAGAGAGAGAGAGAGAGAGACAGCGAGAGAGAGCAGAGAGAGAGACAGAGAGAGACGAGAGACAGACATAGAGAGAGAGACAGACAGTAGAGAGAGGACAGGACATAGAGAGAGAGACAGACAGAGACAGAGAGACAGACAGACAGACAGACAGAGACAGAGAGACAGAGACAGAGAGAGTGACGAGAGAGGAGAGACAGAGAGACAGAGAGAGAGAGACAGAGAGACAGAGAGACAGAGAGAGAGAGAGAGAGAGCGGTGTGGAGAGAAAAGAGCTGCAGATAGAGACAGGGAGGGAGGGAGAGAGAGAGAGAGAGAGAGAAGAGAGAGAGAGGAGAGAGAGAGAGAGAGAGAGAGGAGAGAGAGAGAGAGAGGAAGGAGAGAGAGAGAGAGGAGAGAGAGAGAGAGAGAGAGAGAGATGGGGAGAGAGAGAGAGAGAGAGAGAGAGAGAGAGAGAGAGAGGAGAGAGAGAGAGAGAGAGAGAACGGGAAACAGAGAGACCAATTGTTCAATAAGTATTATCATCGTCGCGATCTTCTAACAGTCTGATGAGTAGGCTGGTTTCTGCAATCATCATTGCCCTTACAAAACATTACAATATGTTTTGCACGGACAAATTATGTTCGTAGGCATCCGCAAGATTTGCTACAAATAGTTTTGCCTTTGCACGCGCAAACAAGATCCTATAAAAAGTCAGAAGGACATTGGACCTTAAAAATATATTGGAAAATGGAGCTATTTTCCATTTGCAATCCAGGGTAATCCTGGGTGGTGCTTTGGCAATATGAGCATTCATCCAGGCGTACATTTGGCGTGAGACTCGAAGGATATGTCAGAATGATGCCTCTGAAGGAGGTAGGCTCACTAAAGAAGCTTCTTTAGATACCGCCAACTTCTTTCTTTATTGAGTTTATTGAGATCTTCATGGTACACATGTTACCTTGCTTTTGGGGTCATACAGATCAGCGATGAAATCAAACGGCCTTATAAACCTCTTTTTTGCAAATGCCATTAAAAGAAGAACGTTGTGTTGCATTCTGTCAGAGCGTGAGCAGCTGGTAGTGTGCTAGACATTACTGGCCCAATAACTTTGAATGTATTGCGTCTTTGGTTGGAGCAAACGCATCCAGTTTGGAACCATAATTAAAAATGTTGACATTTGTGCGAAATAGTTTACACAAAGTAGTTGAATAATCAATGTCTGATGACTTTATAACGATACGGCCACTACTAGAGTTTCTATTTAACATCAGTTCATTAGCGAACAGAGAATGCAGTATAATGATCGTGTCTGCCTCTGCATGCGTACTAAGCAGCTGGGTACAGTCAGCTACAGTCCCGGCACAGAATTGTTTCACAGTCTCAGGACTTTGAAAATATTCAGCCATGAATATTTCGCTGTGGTCTTGCAACGCCAATTCATTGTAGTGCTTGAGCTCATAGTCACCTAGACATCTGACCAAACACTGTTTATTTTCGGGTGAAAATAGAAATTTCTTCCAATCTGGAATTGATCTGCCTTCAAGTACATGAAAAACATTACCACCACTTGAAATACTTGACCTTCTGATTATTACTGCTGATTTTGTAGAATGTACCACATCTTCCCGATCAAACACAGCCATAAGTTTTAAAACAAGCTGTAAGGGTTTTAAAGAAGTCCTTAGCCAAATCGCCAACACTGTTGTATCGTTTGACATGAAGACTTTGCACAATACCCATACCATCTCTGACTAATATTGACCGACTCTTTGCATATGAAGGAAATATGGCAACATAGAAGACACAGATTGTAGATGTTAAGTCCAATTTCCATCACACTCTGCTCTGACATTTATGACCATTACTTCTACGGCTCGTAAAAACATTTTCAAAAAATTGGAGATGCTTTATAACAATACTCTCTGAAAGTAGAACTCAACGGATAAAGTTGCTCCCGTAAAAGGATAAAAGAACTTTGAGAGATATATTACGTTCGCATTAAGGTCATCGAATGCGTCATGACAGTCAAGCATCGTTTGCCAGAAGTGTCCTTCATGTTAGCAATATTTCCTTGACTTATACACCATTGGAAAAATGCCTTGCACCATAGTACCATGATAGTTTCTTACGCTAGCGTGTATGCTCTCATAACACGGTTAAACTGCTTGCCTTGAAGTATCTGATCTACAGTACAACCTGCATATGCACATGAATCACGAAGTCCAGCTGATGCCCAGATCTTCCAGATTGCTGATATGTAACACGATACCGTATGGAATCCACCTAACCTTACCACGTACGCTTTGAAAATTGACCACTTTACTTGTATAAGGCTGTTTGTCAAAGTTCTGCACCGGATTATTCTAGCCTACTGTCTCTGACATCTCGAGGCATTTCTGAATTGTTATGTATACTGTCGCCATGTCAGCGGGTTGGGCGTCTATGGTTGGGGATAGGCAATGACTACGTACATTGCTTTTATGTCAGATATTCCTTTGTGGAAGCCTGTCCGAAACGGTATTACTTGTTTTGTTAAATTCGAATCACAGGTAGTTCAACAATGTCGCGTGCATTTGATCGGAGCAGTACCCAAGCTATATCAGACACGTCATTTTTGTTGGTTGAACATGATTCAATTCGCCTGTATGGATCTAAGCATCTAGGCTGGCCAAATCTTACGTTTGGCTTACAGAAAGGCAAACACGACATGAGCCCAGTAATTTTCTCATTCAGTGCATTGACCGCGTTTCATTTTGACTGTAGCCATTTGTGTCAGAGAAGTCGGTTTGTCATCAACCTGAAATACTACTCGAGCCATAGAATGGAATGTATTTTTGCCGTCAATTAGTTCTGTATTCAGATCGACGTTCTCTGACCATCCTTGAATGAAACCTCCACCTAACATTTGAGGACATATTCCATTTTGGTATGACCCGTTTTGGGATCTGATAATTTCGTGATTTACAGAAGTCGCCAGCAACATTCTCACATATTACGACGCGCAAGAGCGATGTGAATGTAAAGTTTGAATAAGATTTTTCGAACCATATTCATGATGCAGCTGAAAAGCCAATGCTAAATGAAAGGGAGAGTTCTTTGTAATTATCTTCCATGTGAAATTAATTGTCATCTACTAACCAGGCAAGACAATTGATCAGAGAGCTAGGAATAAATTGTGATGCTGTAGAGATGGAAACGTCTGATGCAAATAGATAGTAATCATTTGAAATTTCAAACGATCCAAATTTTCTTCTCAAATCATGTTTAATATACCCTGTCCTCTTTGAGTGTGTACAGCCATGTAATCACCTAAGTGATTTTCTAGTTTACGTTACAGTTTAGCAGTTGTATAATTGCTCTCAATTTCTTCTGTTCTGGAAGAAAGGATCGAACAATACGTTTCTAACAAAAACGACATTAAAACGACAAATCATCGTGTAAACTTTCTGTGAGTCTATGAACAGCAAAATCATGCTCAGACTCGTGTGAGGCATCATGACCAGTTTCCTTTTGTATCAGTCGAATCGACACGCCATATTAATTGCTTATCTCGTTTATAAGATTGTTGTCTTCAGAAAAAGCATTGCGACCAGTCTAATTGTAATACCATGGAGCATGTCTTAAAGCAAGTTGATTCAACAACGGAACGTCCAGCACAGACTGGTTTGCATTGGTCTTGTACTATTTGAAATGTTTCCAAAATGTGTTACTAGCATAACACGACCTATGATAATTTATTTGATGTAATGCAATTATTCTGGTTGAATTCATAATTCATCATTATCACATCAATTCTCTCTGGGAGTGTCAAAATGCCATTACATAAATATCATATGACACTACACAAAAATCATATGACACTACTACTAGTTTGGTTTCAAGTCTTACACTCAAGTCTTTGTGACAACGCGGAAACCAAACTACGAAAATGACGTCACGTCAGCGGTTTCACCTCATAACGTTAGTCACTTTGGCGCCAAAACCGGTAAGTTGCATGTAGAAATATGGTAAACGTTAGTACATTATTTCGAAATACGCCTCATAAATCACTTTATGTGATAAAAAGAATATCTCATTCGTGTTTATTTATAATCACTTTTAATAAACTCGTTAACTAAGCTCGCCAAGGCTCGCAGCACATCATCTTAGTTAACACGTTTAATAAAAGTGATAATAAATAAGCACTCAATGAAATATCCTGTATTTAAGGAATGGAAATTTGAACATGTATACTAGAATATAGTGACTATGTATATCCCAAATGAAAGGCTCCTAACACACTGTAGTTGCGTAACATCGTTGTTTTACTAGCCAGATACACGTAGCCAGTGACGTAGTCGATAAGATAACAGTTACCCAGGAAATGCAGGTTAAAGGTTGATTCATATGTTCCGTCATTTGTTGATGAATTTAAACTTCTTGAGCTTTGGTTGTTTAACTTTTTTGTGTGAAAATAGACTACGGATGACATACTTATGTAAACAAACATATATACTTTAGCAGACACGTAAGCTTGAAAAATGTCACATTTATTAAAAAAACACTTAATTAATTCAAAATTTATTTTCATACGAATCTTACTTTTTCGTTAAATAAAAGCTGATACATTGGTGTTTCATTTCATAGCACAATTTTGCTAAAACAATCATTAGGGAATTATTCACAACCCTACCCGGGTTTAAAAATGAAAATGAAAAAAAATGGAAAGCCTCCCTTTTTCACGATTTTACAAAAAACTGCACCATGGGAAAGCTCTACGACAGGGCTAAATTGAAAGAATAATGTTTAATCTATCCATATGTCAATTTTCAGCCGTGAGGTAAGTCGGTCCATTAAACTCTCAAAATAAGCGACTTTTTCTTGATTTGTCACTGTACTATTTACCCGCAATCCTAACATCCATGCATCAGTCGTAATGCTTTACCCGCAATGCTAGCATCCATGCATCAGTCGTAATGCTTTACCCGCAATCCTAGCATCCATGCATCAGTCGTAATGCTTTACCCGCAATCCTGACATCCATGCATCAGTCGTAATGCTTTACCCGCAATCCTGACATCCATGCATCAGTCGTTATGCTTTACCCGCATTCCTGACATCCATGCATCAGTCGTAATGCTTTACCCGCAATCCTGACACCCATACATCAGTCGTTATGCTTTACCCACATTCCTGACATCCATGCATCAGTCGTTATGCTTTACCCACATTCCTGACATCCATGCATCAGTCGTTATGCTTTACCCACATTCCTGACATCCATGCATCAGTCGTAATGCTTTACCCGCAATCCTGACACGCATACATCAGTCGTTATGCTTTACCCACATTCCTGACATCCATGCATCAGTCGTTATGCTTTACCCACATTCCTGACACCCATACATCAGTCGTTATGCTTTACCCGCAATCCTGACATCCATGCATCAGTCGTTATGCTTTACCCACATTCCTGACATCCATGCATCAGTCGTTATGCTTTACCCACATTCCTGACATTCATGCATCAGTCGTAATGCTTTACCCGCAATCCTGACATCCATGCATCAGTCGTTATGCATTACCCGCAATCATGAGCGCCATGCATCAGTTGTAATTCTTTAACCTCAATCCTGACATCCATGCATCAGTCGTAATGCTTTACCCGCAATCCTGACATCCATGCATCAGTCGTTATGCATTACCCGCAATCATGAGCGCCATGCATCAGTTGTAATTCTTTAACCTCAATCCTGACATCCATGCATCAGTCGTTATGCATTACCCGCAATCATGAGCGCCATGCATCAGTTGTAATTCTTTAACCTCAATCCTGACATCCATGCATCAGTCGTAATGCTTTACCCGCATTCCTGACATCCATGCATCAGTTGTAATTCTTTAACCTCAATCCTGACATCCATGCATCAGTCGTAATGCTTTACCCGCAATCCTGACACCCATGCATCAGTCGTTATGCTTTACTCGCAATCCTGACATCCATGCATCAGTCGTAATGCTTTACCCGCATTCCTGACATCCATGCATCAGTTGTAATTCTTTAACCTCAATCCTGACATCCATGCATCAGTCGTAATGCTTTACCCGCATTCCTGACATCCATGCATCAGTTGTAATTCTTTAACCTCAATCCTGACATCCATGCATCAGTCGTTATGCTTTATCCGCAATCCTGACATCCATGCATCAGTCGTAATACTTTATCCGCAATCCTGACATCCATGCATCAGTCGTTATACTTTACCCGCAATCCTGATATCCATGCATCAGTCGTTATGCTTTATCCGCAATCCTGACATCCATGCATCAGTCGTAATACTTTATCCGCAATCCTGACATCCATGCATCAGTCGTTATACTTTACCCGCAATCCTGATATCCATGTATCAGTCGTAATGCTTTACCCGCAATCCTAACATCCATGCATCAGTCGTAATGCTTTATCCGCAATCCTGACATCCATGCATCAGTCGTAATGCTTTACCCGCAATCCTGACATACCTGCATCAGTCGTAATGCTTTACCCGCAATCCTGACATCCATGCATCAGTCGTTATGCTTTATCCGCAATCCTGACATCCATGCATCAGTCGTAATGCTTTACCCACAATCCTGACATCCATACATCAGTCGTAATACTTTATCCGCAATCCTAACATCCATGCATCAGTCGTTATACTTTACCCGCAATCCTGACATCCATGCATCAGTCGTAATGCTTTACCCGCAATCCTGACATCCATGCATCAGTCGTTATGCTTTACCCGCAATCCTAACATCCATGCATCAGTCGTAATGCTCTACCCACATTCCTGACATCCATGCATCAGTCGTAATGCTTTACCCGCAATCCTGACATCCATGCATCAGTCGTAATGCTTTACCCGCAATCCTAACATCCATGCATCAGTCGTAATGCTTTACCCGCATTCCTGACACCCATGCATCAGTCGTTATGCTTTACCTGCAATCCTGACATCCATGCATCAGTCGTAATGCTTAACCCGCAATCCTGACATCCATGCATCAGTCGTTATACTTTACCCGCAATCCTGACATCCATGCATCAGTCGTTATACTTTATCCGCAATCCTGATATCAATGCATCAGTCGTTATGCTTTACCCGCAATCCTAACATCCATGCATCATTCGGTATGCTTTACCCGCAAACCTGACCTCCATGCATCAGTCGGTATGCTTTACCCGCAATCCTGACACCCATGCATTAGTCGTTATGCTTTACCCGCAATCATGACATCCATGCATCAGTCGGTATGCTTTACCCGCAATCCTGACATCCATACATCAGTCGTTATGCTTTATTCGCAATCCTGACATCCATGCATCAGTCGTTATGCTTTACCCGCAATCCTGACATCCATGCATCAGTCGTTATGCTTTATTCGCAATCCTGACATCCATGCATCAGTCGTTATGCTTTACCCGCAATCATGACATCCATGCATCAGTCGTTATGCTTTACCCGCAATCATGACATTCATGCATCAGTCGTTATGCTTTATTCACAATCCTGACATCCATGCATCAGTCGTTATGCTTTATTCGCAATCCTGACATCCATGCGTCAGTCGTTATGCTTTACCCGCAATCCTGACATCCATGCATCAGTCGTTATGCATTACCCGCATTCCTGACACCCATGCATCAGTCGTTATGCATTACCCGCATTCCTGACACCCATGCATCAGTCGTAATGCTTTACCCACATTCCTGACATCCATGCATCAGTCGTTATGCTTTACCCGCAATCCTGAATTAACAAGCAGCAATTTTTGGCAAAGTAAACAAGAAGCAGACGTGAAGGATTAATCTAAATTGTAAGAAACTGTGTCACAGAAAAAAAATAGTAAAAAAAGACCACGCTAAACATCAACGTTCGATGAAAAGTGTTTTCTACGAATGAAACGTTGCACAAAACAGCATCCATCATGCTTCTTTTAAAGACTCTCTCAGAAGTTTATCCCTTTTCTTGATCCTCCAGTTGTGTTATCTCCGTCTCATACACTATGAGAGGAGACTAACACACGGGGACTTATGAGCCGTCCCGCGAACGTATCGACCCAGATCAGCCTGCGCAGTCCACGCAG
This sequence comes from Serripes groenlandicus, assembly GCA_031761405.1. Classification (NCBI taxonomy): domain Eukaryota; kingdom Metazoa; phylum Mollusca; class Bivalvia; order Cardiida; family Cardiidae; genus Serripes; species Serripes groenlandicus. The sequence continues at coordinate 8,263 of JASEVX010001327.1, read as the reverse complement.
ACTGATCCGGGCCGAAACATTCCGTCTCAGGGTATTAGAGATTTAGAGTAATGATTTCTGAAAAAGAAAATCCACAGGAGGCGAAAAGTGTCTCTCCGGATAAGCCTGCGCGGCATGTTTATGCTGATCCGGGTCGATACTTTACGCAGAGTCCACAATGTTGGTTTTTCTCGCGGTACGGCTCGAATTACTAAAAAAAGAGCACAGATTTCTCCAACTCATGGGGTTTTCGAATGTCGTCTGCTACAGGTTTATCAGCAAAGAAAATCGTATGTTTGGGTAACAGGATTAACGCAGCGACGTTTATAAAGGGATGTGTACGGCAGCTCTAAAGGGACACACACATTACATACGATTTTTGTTTTTTATCTCGTGCGCACGAGATAGTATCTCGTTTGCACGACATAGTATCTCGTGCGCACGAGATAAGTATCTCGTTCACACGACTCAGATACTATGTCGTGCGAGCGAGATACTATCTCGTGCGCACGAGATACTAAGTCGTGCGATAGAGATACTTATCTCGTGCGCACGAGATACTATGTCTTGCACACGAGATACTAAGTCGTGCGAACGAGATAAGTTTCCTGTGCGCACGAGATACTAAATCGTGCGTACGAGATACTAGGTCGTGCGAACGAGATAACAACAAATTCGTACGTAATTTATAAAAAATGTGTGTGTCCCTTTAGAGCTGCCGTAGATTTGATATATGTACATCCGTACAACTGGGACAATATGTCAACGCTAGGTTCGTCGCGTGTGATTATTCAATAGAACGTATCAATTTGTTTTATTGATTCGTATGTGACGTAACTCCATAGTGTTACGTGAGGTATCTACGCTTGTTTTACACTAAGTCATCATTCTGCGTTTATAAAAGCATTTCTGTGATTTATATTTACGCGTTTTAATCATATGTCAGATAAGAAATCCAGTTCCAGTTTTTCATTCTCAAATAGAGTGGTAACCATTAGTTAAGTTTAATCTTATGTGAGCCGTTCCACGAGAAAAACCAACAGTATTGACTCTGCGTAAAGTATCGACCCGGATCAGCCTAGGCAGGCCGTGCGGGCTAACCAGGACAAACACTTTTCGCCTCATGTGGATTTTCTGTTTCAGGAATCATTACTCTATACCTCTATCCCCCTGAGACTGAATGTGTCGGCCCGGATTAGCCTGCGCGGACTGCGCAGGCTGATCTGGGTCGATACATTACGCAGAGTCCATACTGTTTTACATCGATTGCGAAACCAGCCTTCAGTTTCTATAATCACTCTCGATGTCTGCTTCCTCGAGACTTAACTAATGCTCGCGCCGTTTGTGTGGGAGAAATACCAAGAGCAGAAGCAGCTCACCACATAATTCGAACCCGTGACCTTTGGTGCGCGAGGCCGACACTTTACCTCTTTACCAATGTTATCCAACGTTGAAATCTTTGTAAATCCATAAGCATGATAATGTTATAACTGCGCTATTTTTAAGATGAAAGAATCTGTATAGGATTATCTTTTAAGGTCTTCCAGTGCCTAATTCCCTTAAGTAACCTCTTCCATGTTCAAAATCGGGCGTCTCCATTTTTTAATATAATAAAAGTATTGAAATATTTTGATAACTAAAGGTTTCATGTGAGACATATGGTTACGGGCTTACTCACCTGAGTCTGTATTGTTTGCAAAACAAAAACTTCAATATTGCCAGTGAACTACTAAAAAGAATAGTTAATAAGTGATAATATAATAAACACAAATATATAATTAACTTTTATTTAATGCTAAACGATGAGATACAGTGATATAGGTATGACGTCATTTTCCTAGTTTCCGGTCATGCTATACTACACAGGTTATATATATATATATATATATATAAAGAAACGTAATGGGTATATTATTAGATCGGATACAAGCATTGTCATTTGATATAAACCTTATCTTATTTATACCCATGTGTAATTCCGTATTCCGTAAGTTTAACAAATCGAACTTATTGTCATTGTCTGACATTGTGTAGTAAATAAGTACATTCACACAGATTCGTCCGCGCGTGATCAGGTACGAAGGACACCAAATAGTTTCATCATTTCGTCATCAATTATCATAAAATAAAAAGAAAATTTGTTTGTTTTGAGTGGATATGGAATATATTTCAACTCGAAGTGGTACAATTTTAACATTTTCACTCGTGCTACGCGCTCGTGAAAATATTCAATTGTATCACTTCTCGATGAGATATATTTCATATCCACTCAAAACAAACAAATATCCTCTATTCATTACATGGTATAAACTATTTCAGGTCTTTTTACATAACAATCTTGTATGTATATATCGCAGATTTTTTATAAGTCTTTTATCACTAAGCATTGACTTAATTCGTTTGCCAAATGCTTTATATATACTCGTATAATGAGTGACGCGATTATAAAATAACATTCATTAGGTAATATATAAATGAATACATTCAATACATGTTTATGCCGTTGGCTTAAACGGTTGAATGTCCTATAGAAGCGCATAATAGAGACGGAGCTACCCATAAAATATTCAAGGTTTTCATTACTGAAATCTGATAAAATGTTGTAATGGATTCGATTTTAAGACCCGTAAAACTTAATCAATTAGCTCAAAGAGGCAATTTTACACAGCGTCACCTGGTGTCTTTCTACAAGTATTGGCACCCTCCAGCGTCACCTGGTGTCTTTCTACAATTAACGGCACCCTCCACACACAACAACCGATCTTTGGAACTTCAGAAGAGAGGTGCAGATACTGTAGGCAATGCAGAGAATACTGAAATGTTCGAAAAATAAACTAAACACATTCTGTCGAAATCATTCCATGACATAAGACTTAACTCTTTCAGCGCCAAAGGCAATATTGGGCTTTTTGCAAACAATGCAGATTCAGGCGAGTCAGCTCGTAACGAGCTGTCTCACCTGAAATCTGCATTGTTTGGCTGTGAGTTATAAAAAAATATTCCAAAAATCCTATAACATGAAAATAGAGTCGTCCGAGTTTGAACATGGAAGAGTCCACATTACGGCTCATAGTACGTTAACATGAAGTAATCTAACCGTTTACGACTTGTAACACGCTTGCACGTGAAAACCAGTGGTACAGCGGTAGAGCGTCGGTCTCTTGTACCAAAGGTCCCGGGTTCGAATCCCGTGATGAGCGGGTTCTGCCTTTTTGGGATTTTTCCACGCACACGGCAAGAGTACTGGTTAAGTATCCAGGAAGCAGACACCGAGCGTGATTAAATATAAGCTTAAAGCTTGTTTCGCAATCGATGTAAAATAGATAAGTTTAAACTAACCCACTTTCAGCAGACGACCCTGAAAACGTGCAAGCATAAACAAAATGAAAAATCTCCAAAAAGTTAATGAATTATTATTGACAAACCGACCCACGAAACAAACCAACAGTATAGACCGATCAGCCTAAGCACGCCGCGCAGGCTAACCCGGACAGACACTGTTCGCCTCCTGTGGAGTTTCGGTTTCAGGACTCATTACTCTATACATCTGTCGCCCCTGAGAAGGAATGTGTCGGCCCGGATAACTAAATATTTATGTATAATTATTGACCAAAACAAATTTTCAGCCTCGTAATTTATTTATACCAAATATGAACTGTCCCGCGAGAAAACAACAACAACGGTGTATAATCTGCGTTACGTATCGACCCGAAGCAGCCTAAGTATGCCACGCAGGCTAACCCGGACAGACACTGTTCGCCTGATGTGGATTTTCAGTTTCAGGAATCATTACTATATACCTCTATCCCCTCTGAGAAGGAACGTGTCGGCCCGGATTATAAACAATTAATGAATAATTATTGACCAAAAACAAATTTTCAGCCTCGTTATTAATTTATACTAGATATGAGCCGTCCCGCGAGAAAACCAACATTGTGGACTCTGCGTAAAGTATCGACCCGGAGCAGCAAAAGCATGCCGCAAATGCTGGCCCGGACATACACTTTTCTCCTCATGTGGATTTCCTGTTTCAAGAATCATTACTCTATACTTTTATCCCCCTGAGACGTAATGTGTCGGCCTGGATTATCCTGCGCGGACTGCGCAGGCTGATCTGGGTCGATACATTACGCAGAGTCCATCATTTGATTTTCCCGTGGAACGACTCATTATGTTTGTTATGAAATGCAAGCCAGTGATTCAGTAGAATCATTCGTATCTAGGAAATAGCGCAGCAGCAGGTCGATAAGCTCGTCTGAGCTGCTTCTCCGCTGTTTTCAAAAGACAAATCGGATCCAGCCTGGTGTTCCATAGTAAACACAACATAAACAGTTTAAGCTATGCCTATCAAACGGAACGAAACCTACCTGCAGCCCTGTGTTCCATAGTCACCAAACCCAAAACCTGTTTTGCGAAACCTATATAGGTTTCGTCGATAATCCGTGCATTAGTCGGTAAACCAAACCTGTTTGACGGGTGTACATGCATAATACAGGTAGGTTTCGTTCCGCTCCATAGACAAAACGTGTTTACGTTGTGTTTACTATGGAACACAGGGCTGTTTTATGAATGGAAAACAGGTAGAACATGTTTGGTTAACCGACTAAGGAACGGTATATCGACAAAACCTATATAGGTTTCGCAAAACAGGTTTTGAGTTTTGTGACTATGGAACACAGGGCTGGCATCGATTTGAGTTGAATGATATTTTCGAAATATCACGTATTCGAGTCATCGCTAGTCAACTGTAAGTTTTTTGATGGGTAATACCGATAGGATTGTACATCAGGGACTGAATTCGCCATCATTTCCTTATTTATTATATTCTCCATTAGTATTATATTCTTAAATTCAATGTAGCACTTTTTTCATATTAATTAAACTGCATCAATTTAGCACCCTATCAGAAATTGTGTTACTCGGCAGAGTTTCATTTTACTGCGCATCCCGAGTCCTAGACTCATTATATTCTGCCAGGACTCATTATGAGACAACTTCTCCATGTTTCACATTTTCCCTTAGCTTCTAACATCGGTTTGGTCTGTTCATTACCTACACTAGTTCCTATTTATCGTATATATTTTGTTACATAACAACTAGAGTAAAATACAAATAATTATATGTTGTGGGGGCAAAACTATATATGTATTGTTTATGTTATGGGCCGCTGGCCTAAATATTTAAATAAAATATTTGAATCAATAGAGCATCCCATGACATCTATGTTTAATTAATTAATTAATTTATTTATGTATTGGGTTTTTACGCCGCTTTCAACATTATATCACGGCGACAGTTCACCTATTCATGATCCCTGGGTAAACAAACCAGTACTAGGCTAGATAATGTACCTTGCCCAAGGGCACTCCACCATGACCGAGGTGCCGCGACTGGAGATCGAACCCGGGACGCCCGGTTTCCAAATCCCCGACGCTAACCACTCGACCACAGCGGATTCCCTATGTTTAATACAGACCATAATGTAACTTCCGACAAAAAGAACTAGAACTACTGGTACGCTGATACTTTTACGCCGCTGATGAATATTTAAATGACACATCAGGACTCAATGATATCCCCCCGAAGGTCCCGGGTTCAAACCTCTTTGGGATTATCCCACGGAAATGACGCGAGTACTGGTGATTGGTCCAGGAAGCTGACATCGAGAGTGATTGTTTTAAGCTGTATCGATGTTTACAACTTAAACCCATAATGCAACATATTACCACATATTACCACATACTACCACACAATACTACCACATATCACCACATAATACCAGAAAACACCAAATAACACCACATATTACCACATAAAGCCACATATTACCACAAAATACCACATATTACCACATATTACTACATAATACTACATATTACCACATACAGCCACACATTACCACATAATACCACACATTACCACATATTACCACACGCGGTTCAGATATGAGGGAAAGGGTTAATGCATCAAGTCACTTGAAATGAGTTTTTACAATTATACAATGCTACTCTCAATAAAATGAACTGTTAATGTATGTGGGAATGGGTTTATCCCTTTCCGACATACAAAAAACGCTGCAGAAGACGACTTTGAAAAACATCTAGGCAAAAAAGATCAATAATATTTATGAATTAAAGTTTTCTAATATGTTTGCTAAAATAATGTGGTTTAGTCAATAAAAAAAAGGTGCTACTTTGAATATTAGAACATCCTTCACATTTAGAATTAGATATAATTAAGAATGTTTTAACCCTTTCCCCCCATACGACAATTTTGCAGCAGTCGACTTTGAACATATTTTGTCAAAAAAATAGAAAAAATCTTTATAATTGAATGGATAGCCTATGACTTAAAGTGGAAAAACATTGTGGTAAAAGGAGAAATTGCTCGTCTCGAGCAATTTCTTCTTTTGTCACTATGTTTTCAAAAAGCCGTCTTCCGCAGAGGCTTCAGAAATCGTCTATAAGAGGGAAAGGGTTAACGAATACTAGCCCGGGTCTACAATCCGATCAGTATTACCTATATTACCCCCTTCCTACATACAATAAATCTGGAGCAGAAGATTGTTAAAACATCAAGGCAAAAATGTTTCAAAAATCTCTTAAATGAAACGTGGCATGAATGAATACAGTTGAAAAACATTGGGGAAAAAGGAGAAATTGCTTATTATACATCCAATTCCATATATCATTTTACTTTGGAACTTAACCCTTTCCCTCATATAACAATTCTGCAGCAGACGACTTTAAACATATTTTGTCAAAAAATAGAAAAATCTCTATAATTGAATGGATAGCCTATGACTAAAAGTGGAAAACATTGTGGCAAAAGGAGAAAATTGCACGTTCTGAGCAATTTCTACTTTTTTGTCACAATGTTTTTCAAAAGTCGTCTGCTGCAGATGCGTCTTATACGCGGGGCATTGGGTGAAGGGGAAAACCAGTGATAATAAAGCTGGTACATATCGTTATCTGCCGGAGACCATTCCTCATTTCCGGGTAAAACAGGACACCTTGAAGCAGGAAGAGAACCAACCAGCTTCTCACGTACGAAGGTTCATCCCTTCGTTGAAATTAAAAACAAACAAACAAACACTGGTGCAAACACAAACTGTGTGTGAGGCTTGTGAGCCAAGGCGTTTAATTGGTTTTTTAAAACCACTTCACGCCTACAGACGCATTATGTCAAAATGTAAGCCCTTTCCTATATATGTACAACATATAAATATACCATTATTGTGTTGTATTATTTTTGTATGTTTCACTGTTGTATGCTTTACTAACCACATGGGTCTATGACCTTCTGGTGATATTTTTAATAAAAACTATAAAAATCTACTTCTATAAAATAGAAATAGTGTATCTTTGAAACATTAAAAAAAAAAAAAAAAAAAAAAAAAAAAATATATATATATATATAATATGAAGCAGACAAATTGAAAACATCTGGGGAAAAAAATGGGAAGCCGCTTAAGTTAAAGTTTTAAAGTTGAAAGAGTTGAAAAACACTGGAACAGCGTCCCCCCCCCCCCCCCCCCCCCCCCCCCCCCCCCCTCTTACCCCCACCTCCCCCCACCAGTCGGAATGCTATCCCCGTGATGATAGTGAAGTAACGTTCACGTTCAACTCATAACACTTCATTTTTACTTAGGCAGGAACCCTTTTCGGACGCGGGCTGTCAATCCAGGGGTTGTTAGTTCGAATCCCGGCTCGGCTAACTTTCTTTCCGACGATTGACAAAAGTCAATGCGACATGCGTCATTCGTCTTCCACCAATGGGCTAAGTCTATGTGGAAAAAGCAGCCAGTTGATTGGGAAGATTGGTGTGTGGTGGAGTACTGGTGTGAGAAAACCAGGAAATGCATGAGTAGGTGAACTGGCCGCCGTGATATAACTGAGAAAGTGTTAAAAAACGGCGTTAAACCCCCAATCAATCAATCAATCAATCAATCAATTCAATCAATCAATCAATCAATCAATCAATCAATCAATCAATCATTTTACCTAGGCAGGTACCTTTCCCTATTCATTTTAACTCTTTTCACTGCCGAATTTCACATCGTCGAATCTTCCATATTGGAAAGTGGACCACTCCCACTGTTCGTCCATCAGGGAAATTTGGTAAAATGAAAGAGGACGGTTCGTTATGAGCTTTCTCACCTGAATCTGCATTGTTTGCAAAAGCCTTTAATTGGATTTGGCTGCGAAAGAGTTGAGAATAATCTACAGCAAACGAATTTGAGGAAAAAAATTTGGGAAAAATCTTGAAATGAAAGTACAATTCT